>RJWK010001852.1:0-13072 GCA_004363435.1 Platanista minor
GTTACAATTTAAGTTTCACCACCCCACAAGTTTATGTCTTCCGGTAAGTCACGTAACCTCTCTGGATCTCAGTTTCCTGCAAAATGGTGACAATCGTGCTTTCCCAAGCTGCCTTTTTATATTATTATTATTTTTTTTTTTGCGGTACGCGGGCCTCTCACTGCCGTGGCCTCTCCCGTTGCGGAGCACAGGCTCCGGACGCGCAGGTCAGCGGCCATGGCTCACGGGCCCAGCCGCTCCGCAGCACTCGGGATCCTCTCGGACCGGGGCACTAACCCGCGTCCCCTGCATCGGCAGGCAGACTCCCAACCACTGCGCCACCAGGGAAGCCCCAAAACACATTTTTTTAAAAAGCAAATAAAATCCTTTACAGTATTTATGGAACTAATTCAAGTCATTTTAGCTGATCTTTTGTAGAGTTTAGGTCTGTGTCATTTTCAAGTGGGAAATAAAGTTTTAAAAATATATTTCAATAGGTGCTTTTGGGTATAATGTGAGCCTCCATCAATTATTAAAACAAACATATGTTTGTGTATATATAGAGACATAATTGTTTCCTTAAGCTCTCATTTCTTGATCCTTTTCATTTTCTGTTTGTTGAAAGCATTCATCTAAAGATGTTATAACAGTGAGGGATAATATCCCTGTACCTTCATAATTGGGTCACAGGTTATGGAACCCAGCAAAAAGCACTTCTCTCAGTCACGCTGAAATGTTCTTGGCGGTCCGTGCCTCACACCCCATCCTAGCTTCTCCGTTCCTGCACTCAGTGGTTAGTGTTCTTTTCTGGCGATGCACCTCCCCTTCCCTCTGATACTTTGCTGGTGGTGTGCCTCAGACTTGATGACCACAGGCCCTCTGTTCCTCTTACTTTTTCTTGAGATGTCGCTTGCATTCCACTTCTAGCTCTGGTACAGCTTTGACCCTAAGACAGTATCCCAGCATCAACCACTGAATCAGAGACTCTGAACAGACTTGATGATGGAGGATGGTGGTGGATGGGGAAAGGGGTGGCCCCATGGGTCACAGGTATCAAGTGAAGAGAGGTGTATTCATTTCCTACAGCTGCTGTAACAAACTACCACAAACTTAGTGACTTATAACAACATACATTTATTCTCTTACAGTTCTGGAGGTAAGAAGTCTGTAATAGGTCTTATGGAGCTAAAATCGAGGTGCTGGCAAAACTGCGTTCTTTCTAAAGGTTCTAAGGGAGACTTTTCCAGCTTCTATAGGCTGCCCACATTCCCTGGATCTTGGCTGTGTCACATTTCTACTTCTGTCAACAGCTTTCCTTCTCTGACTTGCCTACCTCCCTCTTTCACTTATAAGGACACTTGTAATTACATTGGGTTCACCCAGAAAATCCAGGATAATCCTCCATCTGAAAATCCTCAACTTAAGTCGCATTATCAATGTCCCTTTTGCCATGTAAAGTAACACAGTCACAGGTTCTAGGAATGAGAATGAGGATGTCTTGGAGGAGGAACCGCATTACTCTGCCGACCACAGCAGAGGAAGAACTAAAAGTAGGAAAAGAGAAGTCAGGACCTCAGGATGCAAGCAACCGTAGAAGAGACAGCAGAACTGACACCATCTAAATGAGTGTTTCCTCCTGGGGTGCCTAGCTGCTGCTCTCCCAGCCCTGCCTTGCCTTGTACCCCGTGATCTCATCCTCTTTTCTCCACTGAACAGAAACAGTTCTGAAGTTCATCTCAAAGATAATAAATTAATCTAGGCTAATATGCTCTTCAGGCCGGGCTGCATTATCCCCAAGACTGTCTATACAAGAGGATGCCCCACTTTTATTGACCTCACCACTTAGTGAGTTAACTGTTGAGAATTTGTGGCCAGATAGAAAGGAGCAGAGACCCCACCAGGAAGATGTTTTGCTGAGAGATCCTCTCCAGTCAGTCCGGACAAGGAGTTGCTTTAATCGGCTTCCTCTCATGTAGGTCTGGCTCTAGAGACAAAATTCCTCTTCCTACTGAGCAGAAAGATACTCCCAAACTTTTTTTTTTTTTTTTTTGATTACCACTGTCTCATATATTCGTTACGAAAATTGTTCTCCTTGGGGTCATCTAGTGATTTAAGAATCACCAAAACTTTAGCCAGAACCCTTGAATCAGAATATGAAAAATGAGGCTGTTCTTATCAACTTCTCACATACATTAAATGATCCAGGTACAGAAATGTATCAGTATTAGACAAATACCATGTGATCTCACTTATATGTGGAATCTAAGAAAAAAAAAAATCATAGATGCTGAGAATTGATTGGTAGGTGGTTGCCAGAGGCGGGGTTTGGAGGACTGGTGAAATGGGTGAACGGGAGTCTAAAGGCACAAATTTCCAATTATAAAATAAATAAGTAATTGGGATGTAATGTACAGAATGTGACTATAGTTAATAATATTGGATTGTCTATTTGAAAGTTGCTAAGAGAGTAGATCTTAAAAGTTCTCATCACAAGGAAAAAAATTGGGGGAAAATAAAAAAGATATGTATTCATACTCTACTATACAGTACAATACTACCTTAACATCTAGGGTCTTTCACATGACCTCTGGCCATGTTGCTCCTTCTGAGGCAATGTCTTTTCACCTGGCTGACTTTGACTCTTCTTTTTTTTTCAATTCATAAGAATCACTGTCTCAGGGAAAACTTCCTTGACTTCCCTGTTCTGGGAGCTTGGATTAGCTCTGTTGTTATCTGGGCTATCCTGGCACACACCATATTACTATTTGCAGGTAAACCTTTCACTAGAATCTGGAGTCCTAAAGGCAAGTCGTGCACTTTAGTTCATCCTGAGATCCTCATAGGTGTTTCATAATGGTTTGATGAACAGATAGAGGAGCCCTCCCAGAGCTGGTGAGCTGCAGCAGTAGAAAACCAAAGACGTGAGGCAACACACACAGTAGCACTGAGAACCTGGGAAGAGCACCAGAGAGTAAGGAGAATTCCAAGAGTGATAGGAGAAGACGTGCAGACCTGAGAGATAGCTATCTTCCCTTTACCTTTGCCTTAAAATATTTTAATGAGATACTACCTGTATTAAACTCCTTGCTATCTCCTCCATCCAAGCACCCACCAAATACCTGGCATACAGTAGGACTTAATATGTGTTTAATAATTGACTGGTTACCTAGTTCTGGATCGGTATGACCCAAGAGGCAAAGCCTAAGTCAAGAATTTTACAGGGACTTCCCTGGCGGTCCAGTGGTTCAGATTCCGTGCTTCCACTGCAGGGAGCGCGGATTCGATCCATGGTCAGGGAACTAAGATCCCACATGCTGCGCGGGATGCAGCCAAAAAAAAAGAATTATATAAATCCAAAAGTTACATTATTTTAAGGTCATTTAATCAGAATGACATACAGATAGAGAATGAACATGTATTGGCTTCCTACAGTGAGGAGACTCCTGTAGTAACTGGTCAGCATCAATAATAAAGGGGTAAAAGAGATAAAATCTGCTCTTAAGCTTTGCACTGTTAACCGAGGAAACAGGAAAAATGTATACAGTAAAGATGATGCAACAATATATACTAAAAGTTATTCTGACCTTAAGGATGTGGGGAAATTGTCCAATTGACCCCCTGGAGTCTAATTCAGACCATGGCAAACTGGGTCATGGGAAGAAGGGATGTCATAGTTTCCTTCCCCAAATCCATTCAACTTTCCCTCATTGGATAATACTCATGAAGTACAGCTCATGCAGTTGTTCCAGAGATGAACTCATCCTCCCTATTAAAGGGTGGTCCCATGAGAGAGCAAAGCTTAGGAATTTTGTTCGATGGATGTGACAAGGCAGCATACCAGCATACAGCTCCTGTTTTCGTTGATGGCTATCTTGCAACTACGGAAAAGCCAGCCTATATATGAAGCCAACACAAAGGAGGCAGAACCAGGAAAATCACAAAGAAATGGAACAATTATTCTATTTAAACTATACCTGAAGGCTTCTCTCAGTACTACTACTCCACTTATCTTTTAGCCAGTTTGAGTTGGTACCAAAGGTATCCTGATAGGTGCAGGAAGGAGTATCTATGCCCCAATCTCATACGTCCTCTAGTTGATTTATTATACAGGAATGCGTAGGGAACTTTTGAAGACCCCATACCATTCAAAGTATTAAAATCACAAGTGTCCATAAGAAGAAATACAACATATGGAAGAGACAGTAACATTGGCATAGAACACTAAATATGAATACTGCTGAAATGCAAGAGAGACGAAGACTACCAAATTCAGATAAAATGTAGAGGAGAAAAACCACTCCTCTGCAAGAATAGTCTGAGGATTGAAAGTGATCCCTGTCTGGTAATTGCTGAAGAACTCAAAATGTAATCACATCCTCCCTGGAGAGGACGGGAGTAGTTAAGGATTAAGGAAGGTTGAATTGTTTCTCTGTATTACTCAATCTGTGATCATCCCTGACAGGATAAATGTAGAATTTTTACTAAAGAATTACTTTTCATTGAAAGCAAATATGATTCACTAGCATAAATATAAAAAAAGAAATAACAGGTGGTGAATACAACTCAAGACATTAAATTTCCATGAGTCACTGAAGCCAGATGGCATGTATTTGAGAATTCTGAAGAAATTTAAGATCAAAGCATTTTTAGATACTAACATTATGGGCAATTTATCATATAAAACAACTATCAGAGTCAGGGAGATTGCCAAATGTATTATATGACACTATTAGGAGAAGCACAAATTGTTCAGTCAATTCAATTCAATGCAATGAAACCTAACAAATTTATTGGCCACCACCAAGTGCAAAGCACTGTTCTAGGCGCTGGGCATTCAAAGGTGTTTATGACAAGGTCATGTCCTTCACAATCTCACAATGGAGATTATGAAGATTGTGCTTCATAATCTCACAGTGTCAGTAGTAGCCAAGTATACATGAAGTCACACATACTTAATGATTTTATAAACAGAACAATATTTAAAGAATGCTCTAATAATTTTTTTTTTTTTCCATTTGAAGCTGAATTGGTCAGGGATCAGATATAGGAAACTGAAACCATTCCAGCTAGGCTAAGAAGAGAAGATTTTGGTGCTTTAAGAACTGTGGAAAAGGAATTCCCTGGCATTCCAGTGGTTAGGACTCTGCGCTTTCACTGCCTAGGGCCTGGGTTCAACCTCTGGTCGGGGAACTGAGATGCCGCAAGCTGCATGGCATGGCCAAAAAAACAAACAAACAAAAAAGGAATTGTGGAAAGACTAGAGGAATAGGCCTTACACTGAGTTGCTAGGAACAATACTCTAGAACTACATCCATGGGAGACACTGCCTCTGTCCTAATCAGGAGACTGGAGAAGCAGGAGGCTGCTAGCTACAGAACCACCATACCACCTCTTCCTCTGCAACCTCTGCCAGCAAAATGAGTGTCCTCGACACTGCCTTTCAACACTGTCAGGCTAAAGACTGCACGCTGGAAACTCTACTGCAGCTGCCACTGAAGAAACAAACACCCAAGGTCACGCTTCCCAGTGGCAACAGCTGAAGTAACAGGAGCGTGGTGTCCGTCTTGGGATGTCCAACTCCACCTTCCAAATCTCAGGAGTGGATATGTGATGGATAGCCACGGTGGGGTGGGGAGCTGAGAAATGGAGATCTTGAGCAGTACGGCATTGTAGTAGCATAGGATATAGGACAGCAGGTCACACTGAAACTGGGTGAAATGGAGGCTGAGTGAGGCAACCTCCAGTCTCTGCCACAGATGACTGTGTATCTCCCTCCCTATTTACAACCTAGTCTTTCCCAAGCCACTCCCACCCGCAAACCCACCACAAAGCAACTCCTGTTCTTGCTTGTCCTGCTTGTTATCTTCACTATCCGCCCAACTGACCCAATAAAACAAAAGCCTTGGAGTCAACATCAGCCTCTCCCTCATTCACTGGACAATCAATTAAATTGTCAATAAATCATGCTACTTCTATCTCAGATGCCACTGCCTTAGTTCTGGCCCTCTTCACCTTTTAAACAGATTATTATTGTTTCCTTACTAGTAATCTAACAGGTCCTTCCCTTAAAAAGAAATCTTCCATGTCTCCTGACTTCCGGAATTATCTTTCTAAAATCAAAATCTCATCATGTCACCCCTTTGTAGGAAACCCTTCAAAGGTCCCCAATTTCCTGTACAAGAATGTCTAATCTTCCTGGCAGGGCAATTCAGAATCCTCCCCAATTGGACACAAGCTTGTCTTCAACCTCTCTCTTTCCAGTGCTATATCCCTTTTTACCTCTGCCTAGTAACTCTATATTTCTCACCAGTCTCCAAGTACACCAGATACAGTTCTGATTTTGTTCCCCTACATTTGTTGTTTTTTCCATCCTGGAGTATACTTTCCCACAGTAAATAAACTTCTATTCATTCTTCAAAACCCAGTGTAAATGTTACTTTTGCAAAACTTTCCCAAAAGTTTGTCTTTCTCTCCTCTTCACTGTTATCCCATGTTTCTCACACTGCTGTTCAAACGTGTTTCATAATAGATAGATTTTTCTCACACTGCATGCCTTCCACTTAACTGAGAGTGCATTTAAGGCAGGAACAGTGTCATCCAGATTCATGCTCCTTCCCCATCTCAAATCTACCACAGGAGCTGGCACATCAGAAGACTCAATAAATATTTACTGAGTGACCAAGTGAAGAAAATATAAAAGCATTTATTAAAAAAAAAAAAAAACTTTTAAAACTAAAAGAGCACTCAAAGACTTAAAAATATATCAACTTATTGTGATATAATAACATTCCTCTTCTCTGACCTGAGTCCAAGAGAAAAATGAAAAGATGTTAAGGGAATAGGTGTAGTGTTCTTTTTAAGATCTGCTCAGTCTCTAAAAGATATAAATTTGGCAGCCTGACATGAAAGAGTCAAGATGAGCACATAGGACTTTCTTGAAGGCAGCATTCACATTCTACCCAGAGTGAGCCAGCAAAATCACAGAAGCTTATGTACAGTTTTCCTTGGACTGTATATATGTTTAGATTATAGTAGCTGGATAGCTCTAGGGAAAGTTATTGACTCTCATGTAAACCCAAAAGAAAGAAAATCTGTTCAAATCCAGAGGGAACTTGTTAACTCAGAGAACAAGTAGGCTTCTCTTATAATAATTCAAGTAATTATGAGAAAATGATAACCTGTAAATATGACAAGGAGCCCCATGGACCTACATTTGGTCCTCACAGGAAAAACAACAATGGAGTTTGACTGAATGTTATTCTTAAAAGTATTAATGTTAGAGCATAGTTTCTCAAAGTGTATGCTAGGGAACATACACTTTGTAGTTAAAAGAGTCTGGAAAATGAGCATAGTATATGGTCTTTTTAGAACATCATAAAGACGATAGACATAGCCAGCCTCTGAGAAGTCTCACTGAAGTTGTTCCATATTTACTCTTTCTCAAGCATATTTGGCTACCCTTGTTTTCTTTTAAATATCCATCAGAACTAGTGCTCAATAATGATGTATGGAATGCAGAAATTAAGAAAGTTACAGTTGGTAGTCTCGTGATAAGAATTAAGTGATTAGGCTGGAGTAGCCCTCTGACTCTTGAGAAAAAGGAGGAATAATACAAACCCTAGTGCACTTAGAATGATGATCCCTCCCTGTGGTGGCTCTCAAGAAGATATGTCCACCTCCTAACCCTTGGGACCTGTGAATATTCCATAATATGGCAAAAGAGTGAGTATTGCCTAATATGGCAAAAGATATAATGAAGAATCACAGAGGAGGAGCTTATCCTAGATTATAAATATAACTGTATATATCTTTATAAGACAGACACCCAGGTGAGAAGGTGTTGTGAAAACAGAAGCAGAGATGCGAGTACCAGGGTAGGCATGGGAAGCTGGAAGACGACTCGATTCTTCCCCAGAGCCCCTGGAGGGAGTGTGCCCTGCAAACCCTTGGATTTCAGACTTCTGGCCTCCAGAGTGTGAGAGAATAAATTTCTGTTGTTTTTAAGCCACCAGGTTTGCAGTAATTTGTCATAGCAGCCACAGGAAATACACCCCAGTTGAGCACCTCTCTGACTGAGGCACTGAGCAATGTTCACCAGCCTCCACAATGTCCCCGAAGGCGAGGGATGAGCTTGCCACTTCTACCTCTGGCATCCCAATTTTGTTAAATAACCTGCCATAGTCCTTCTTGAACCTATTTATATATAATTGCCCATATAATATCTTGAGGCAATGAGTTCCATAAATTTACTACCCGCCGTGAACGGCATCTTGGTGTATGGAGTTTTTTTATGGCCCAGTACATTTTCATGATGAATCCATTTGCCCCTTTTTTCACTCTTTTGCTTAACACTTCTATCATTAGCTTAAATATATGTGGGAGACAACTGAACTCTGCTAAAGAGGACAAAGGTCAGAGAGGAGAGCTTGAAGCAGGGAGACCATATTCATGAGACGTGTAAAAGTAGCTCCTTCTGAAGTTGGCGGTGTCTGTGGAAAGTGCCCTGATTCGAGGGCTGAGGTTCCTGCTGGGGGCACTAGTAGAGGACCTTGAGGCAAATCTTCATCCTTGGGACATTTTAAGAGGAGGTGACCCAGAAGCAAATCATGCAGAAATACAGAAATTAAACCCAGCACAGGAATCTGCCTCTGCCAGATAACAAGACACATTTTCTTTGGGCCTTTAATAGGAAAATGAGCATGTCCTATTTCCTGTTGATTGGATCAACAGCGCATAATCTTGATGAGCCTGGTGGAAAGGTCTTAAGGATGAAGCCTAGAGACGTGACTCATTGCTTTTTTTTGACACTGACATTCCATCTGCCACCAAAAGAGTCCAATTAAAAGAAAAAAATAATTTACTATAAAGAATTGGAATTTGCAGTCTGTGTGTTTAAATACTAATTGATATTATAAACAGAGCTTATGAAACTTTGGTTACTTAACATTAGTGAAGATTCTAGAACATTGATTCTCAAACTTTAGGCAGTAACTCAAAAGTGAAGGGTTCCCTATCCCGTTTTTCCTGAGTCTATAGGTGCAGGGAAAGTAAGGATGATGGGAAGAGTGCCGTGTGCTGAGAAATGTTTTAGAATGTGTGTGAGTGTGTGTGTGTGTTAAATTTTAACAGTGTAGTGGTCAGCCCCCTCCTCCCCTTTTATACATGCTACAGTTTGCATTGGGGGTAAGACAGGAGGCAGAAGAATACAGATATATTCATATATATATATATACACACACACATAGAGAGAGAGATTCAGACACCTGGTACCAATGTCTACAGTTACTAAAACATTAAATACATAAATCTGTTCAAATTGTCATCTTAACTATCTTGGAAACAATTGTATAACACACTCAAATGACATCTCTTTGGTAAATCTTTATACTCTTGAAAGAGATTTATAAACTTAAAAGGAATAAAAATTTAGTGAGGACGTCCTTTGTCCCAAGTGCTTTATGCAAATAATGGGTTTACTTCTCACAAGAACCCATGAGGTAGATGCCATGTTTACCACTCTTTTATAGATGAAGAAACAGAGGCCTGTTCCCAAGGTCACACCAGTATTGAGAAGCAGAATAAGTATTTGAATTCAAACAGACTATATCTTTTAAACATCTGCTTTCCATGTTTTCATTTATTGAAGTTTAAGCCTTTGTATATGATTTTGTCATTGAAGAAATTCTACATAGCTATTTTATTTTTCTATGATTTAGAACATCAATTCCCTCTTTTTCCATCTACCAAGTTTGGATCACTAAATAGAACTGTTTGGTTTTTTTTTTTTTTTTTTTTTTTTTTGCGGTACGCGGGCCTCTCACTGATGTGGCCTCTCCCGCTGCGGAGCACAGGCTCCGGACACGCAGGCTCAGCGGCCATGGCTCACGGCCCCAGCCGCTCCGCGGCACGTGGGATCTTCCCGGACCGGGGCACGAACCCGCGTCCCCTGCATCGGCAGGCGGGCTCTCAACCACTGCGCCACCAGGGAAGCCCTCCACTTCAGATTTAACTCTGTCACTTCTTCTGGTGAGTTCTCCTTATTTACTCAAGGCAGTTCTGCACATTTTACCATTTATCTCTTTGCTCCAAATACATCCATAGAGGCAGGCAGGGACTATGGTTTTATTGTCTCTAACGCTTAGCTGTGGAGTCTGATCCCTACTAAGTGCTTAATAAGGCTTAGGTGTTTGAGTGGCCAGGAGCATAACAGAGTAATTAAGTGGTTATGTTCTGCTATTAGACAAATCTGTGTTCACATCCAGCCCTGGTACTTAATACCCAGGTGACCTTATGAAATTTCCTTAAGCTTCAGTTTTTCCTCTATAAAATGAACATACTATCTATCTTAGAGGCTTATTGCTATGATAAAAAGTGATATGTGAGGAAATGCAGTAAGACTTGGAAAACAGTTGTTACTAGTATTGTTATTATTACTAAGAATAGCTTAAATATAATAGAGTAAAATTTCGTATATCCATGTTGAGGATATAATGACTAGAAGAGCAATGGGTCAGATGTAGGTAAACCCCAGCAAAGTTTCTGGAGGAAGGGGCCTTTAAAATTTACAGGTGTTAATGAAAACAGAAGTCATAGACGGGAGAAAAAAAATACTGAAGGAAGAAACAATGATACCAGGAGCAGATAAATAACATTGAAGTGTATGGAAGGAGGTTGACAAAATAACGATGCTGAGACATAATGGTGGTAAGATGTTGAACAACAGGCAGAGTCACCAAGATGGGACATGGATCCCAGTGAAATCTCTTGAGTCATGAAATAAAGTGAGTATTGGAAATTTTTCATGCAGTTGTATCTAAGATCTTTCTGAAGCAGGAAGAGACTTGAAGGCAGAGAGAACAAATGAAAAAAGACTGCAGTAAACCAGGAAGTCCATGTGGATACCAGAGGGCTGTCCCTTACATCATGTTAATGAGCTGATGCTAAATGAGTTCACTTTGGCAATTTCTTTGGAGTGTTATTTACACTTGCTGATGAAAAGCCACTTATTGACTGAAGTTGAAGCAACCAGAGAAACAGCTTTACTTGAGAAGCCTAGAAGTGAGTTAATGGCCAATCCCGAAAGGCAGAAGAGTCAGCACTTTTCAAGCATTTGCTGATCAAGACTTTTGCATATCTGAGCTCCTGCACATCAAAGAGGACTTCCCACTGGGTTTGCTTACGCCTTTAACTAAGTCCTTGAATTTAAGGACAGGAGAAGTTCCTGTAAGTGGAGAATTACAAATAGTCAGAAGTTGCATTCAGAGCAATATAGCTGTTCTTCCTATTAGAAGATGACACAGCTGGAGTGTTATTAATTGAGCAAAAATACTGCCCACCTGGAGCCTAGTGATCTTCACCCAAGGGTTATAAAATCAGCAGGTATCAGAATTCACCTGTGAAGTGCCTCATGACGGTCCTGAAAGATTGGGATCCAAAGGTGAAAACTCTCTTCACAAAGAGGTCAGATCACTAAGGTCAGGATGCTCAGGACTGGGTCACAAAGGTCAGAATGTCCTGCCAACAAGACTTCAACCAGAGTGTAGAACTGGAAGAAACCTGTGGGTGAGGGTGAAGCAAGAGAAAGGTAAATAGGCTTATCTGCCAGGGTTAAAGAAATATGGGCCATGAAATCTGGCAAACCTAACTGTGTTTGGAAACAGACTTGTAAATTTAAATTGGGTTAATAAGAATTTGACATATTTCACAGCAATGAAAATGTGCTTGTCTCCATATAAGGCCCAAGGTGTCAATTTCATTGTTTGTTGCGTACAGTCAAGACCTAACCCACTAGTGCGTTAACCCACATTTTCTGTGTGTTGTGCTTAGAAGTGATTATATTCTTTAGAAGTTGGATCTGAAGATGATGACATTAAGATTCAAGTGCCGGCAGTTTCCTAGCATTGTAGTCCATATATTTGCAGAGACGAAAATGAGGCATTAATTACTTAAGGCATTATCTTTAAATATGTATCAAATGCATTTTAAACAGTTTTTGTCTGAAATTTTAACTACTACTTTTCTAGAAAAAAAATGAAGTGTCTCAACTTTAGGTCTAGTTTATTTCATTTCATATTTTTATTCTGAAAGTTATAGCATCAATAGATTTGACAGAGCCAATAATTTGGAATCATTCATTAACAAAATAGCCAAATGGAGGTTTACAATAAAAAATATTAGATATGTGGGCTTCCCTGGTGGAGCAGTGGTTGAGAGTCCGCCTGCCGATGCAGGGGACGCGAGTTTGTGCCCCGGTCCGGGAAGATCCCACATGCCGCAGAGCGGCTGGGCCCGTGAACCATGGCTGCTGAGCCTGCGTGTCCGGAGCCTGTGCTCCGCAACGGGAGAGGCCACAACAGTGAGAGCCCCGCGTACCACAAAAAAAAAAAAAAAAAAAAAAAAGAAAAAAAAATACACAAGAAACACCAAGACTGTAAAATAACAAAAATGTGTGGCTATAGACAGAATTGTTGTCTTATAATGAAGTGATGCTTCATTAATCACTTTCAAACTGATTTGTAGATGACTTCCAATGTAATATATTGAGCACTGAAAGTTGCACGTGATGGTTAATTTAGTATTTTACAATAAGAAGAAAAGTTGACATTTGTAAGGGCAAATTAATACTTGAGGAGATAGTCCTGAAGATGATGTTCTTATTGTGACAGTCCCTTCTCCAAATGACTTGGAAGAGCCCTAAAACCTGGGCTGTTATCCTAAGAAACATGTTTTAAATACTTCACTTTAACCAGACTCTGAGGTTTTCATGGAGTAAAACCAAGCATTTGATATGTACCCCAGGTAATTATTTCACATATAAGATCAAAGTTTTATACTTCTTGTTTGACTTCCAAAATAGGGCACAATTGGTGCTCAAAGCATACTTGTTTATTTGAAAACTAGTGCCAAAGTCATTTAGCACCCATAGACGCTATTATTGCTAGTTACTTCTATTAACCATTAGTAAGGATCTTTCTCTCTAAGATTAGCTAATTTTCATATTCATGAGAATTTTTCTCATTTTTATAAAAGCTAAAAATTCAGAGGAAGTATCATGAGGTAAGACAACAACTTCAATTTAATGTGTTTTTTTTTG
>RJWK010001852.1:13172-75742 GCA_004363435.1 Platanista minor
TTTTTTTGAGGTACACGGGCCTCTCACTGTTGTGGCCTCTCCTTTTGCGGAGCACAGGCTCCGGACGCGCAGGCTCAGCGGCCATGGCTCACGGGCCCAGCCGCTCCGCATCATGTGGGATCTTCCCGGACCGGGGCACGAACCCGTGTCCCCTGCATCGGCAGGCGGACTCTCAACCACTGCGCCACCAGGGAAGCCCTAATGTGTTTTTTAAAGTCTCTTACGCTCCCCTCCATTCCTTCTAGGGATTTAATGTGGAAGGAAAATGTTATAGCACGTTCTCAATCCAATGGTTAAATCAGGAACTCTAGACTAAAAACACCTGTGTTCAAACTTTGGCTCCCCCAACTTGAGCAAGGTATTCAAACTTTCTAAAATTCTTTACCTATAAAGTAGAGAATACAGAATATATCTCATAGGTATCTGTGAGAACTAAATGAGATAATGTGTCCAAAATGACTGGCCCTTAGTAAGTATTCAGTAAACATTAACTATGATTTCATTATTACTTATAGCTTGTCCTTACCCAATTCCCCATCTAAGACCTTAAGAAAAATAAATCACAGTCTATTCAAATGTCTGAGAGAAAATGTCATCGGTACCTCAGACTCTATCTTCACTCTCATTAACCCAGTGTGAAAACCAGAGTGGGGCATAGTTTATCAGACCAAAGATCAGACTTAGATATTCCAACTTTTCCCATATTTCAACTTTTCCCTCTTCTTTCGTATACCTTCTCTCATATTTTGTTCACCCTGGCCCAATTTGCTGTTAGCGATAAATCGCTCATACATGAATGGTCCCAGCCATTCCCCTCCTCCTGCTGGCTACAGATGATTTGCCATTGCTCTCCTAGTTTCTCCCCAACCCTGGCGGTCTACTGAGAGTCTTCCTTTGCCAGATTGGTTCCTCTGATCTTCTGTGATGCAAGCTCAAAAGGAAAGTGGTGAGAGTAAAAAAGAAACAAAAATCCAACCAAACAACCACAAAAAAAAAAAGAAATAGTACTCAGGGGCAAGGGTCTCAGAGAGTTTTGGAATTAAGAAGCATGGGAGCAACTACAGTGTGTGAAGCAAGAACAGAAAGGGATTTAAGAGGCAATGCATTGGGCCTGTGTTCTCTTTGTGGCATTCTAGAAATAGAAGGAGAGAAGTTTAGGTATTTGGAAATAATATATTGGTTCCAAGTCTATAACTCTGAGACTTGACCACATGGTCCATGGCTTTATAACCATTACCTAAGTTAAGTGCATGACTAAGATTTATTATAAAGTGTGGGAAGAAAATTTGCAGATACAAATAGTTATAGTAGTGTACTAGGACAATTCCTGGTGCTCACTGTTGGCTAAATAGCGTTAAGCACTGGGCTCCACCAAGCAACAATCAATGAATCTGTTCAATCAGCCTTAAACAGCTGCATTTGTTGCAGGAAAAGAAAGTGGGGCATGAGAGGAAGGTAACGTCCCAGGTCTCAGGTGATTCCCTGGGACAGCCACCAAGTGTAGGTTCTTGGCTTCGTGTAGGAAAGAATTCAAGAACAAGCCATAACAAAGTGAAAGAAGGTTTATTCAGGGAGATACACACTCCATAGACAGAGTGTGTGCCATCTAAGAAGGCAAGAGGCACCAGGGTACGGGATTGTCAGTTTTTACTGGGGTGAGTAATTTCATAGGCTAATGAGTAGGAGGAGTATTCCAGCTATTTTGGGAAGGGGTGGGATTTCCAGGAATTGGGCCAATGCGCATTTTTTTGGCCTTTTATGGTCAGCCTCAGAACTGTCATGGTACCTGTGAGTATGTCATTTAGCTTGTTGATGTATTACAGTGAGTGTATACTGAGTCTCAAGGTCTAGTGGAAGTTGACTCGTCCACCATCTTGGCCCTAGTTGGTTCTAACCAGTTTATGTCATGTCCTCAATGGCTGTCATTCTTTTAAAGGTTATGCCCTGCCCTCTTCCTGCCTCACATTCATTGAGTAACATTATCCATCTGCATTGTAATTTTCCTACACATTTAAAAATACTTAATATTTCTCTTTCTTGCCTTATATTTTAGCCCACAGGTTTCTGCTTCTCTGTCTTCAAGATAATCTTTAAATCCATGAACACTTTTGGAAAGGGAATTTTTTTTTTACCAAACACAAGTTCATGTGCCCAACACACAGTGAGGCCAAAGAAACCTAAACGCCGGAATTTGGAACAGAGAAAGGTTTATTGCAAGGCCAAGCAAGGAGAATGTGCAGTTCATGCTCAAAAAAAAAAAAAAAAAAAAAAAAAAACTGGAAGTCCCTGATGGTTTTCTGGGGACGAGTTTTTATAGACAAAATCTGCAGGGATGAGGGCTGCAGGGTGTGTGACCGTCTTCTGATTTGTTGGTTGTGAGGTAACAGGGTGGTGCTCCAGGAATCTTGTACCCAGTCTGAAGTTACCACCCTTCACCTGGGTGGGGGCCTTAGTTCCTGCAGAAGAATTCAAAGATATTGTTATGTATATTCCTTGAGGAGGAACCAGGACCCTGCCTCATGATTGTACTATTGTTTCTTGACTGCTTCTCCCTTGTTTCTGCATTCCATCCCTCTCCTGATTAACAACTGTTTGAATCCACCCTTTGGAACTCAGGGAAGGTCATGGAGGTTGAATGAGATCTATTTCCTACAAACAAGAAACAGGGACATGGAAAGGATTTGTACTGGGGCGGGTTCCACAGAGTCCTGCTCTGTTTCATTTTCCCACAGCAATCATCATTAGCCTTTGCAGTCTTGAGAATGAATGGTCCCTAAGAAACAAACACAAAGTATAGATGCATTATTATCTTAATTCCAGACTGGACTTCTTCCCTTCCTCCTTTTAGTGCTTTCTCCACAAATCCTGCAGCTTATCATCCTAAAAACAAATTTGATTGTCAAATTGTAGCAGAATATGCCACTTTGGCATAAGGATCATTTTAAGCTAAAGACAATTAAGAAAAAGCTTTCTACCCTCCCCCTATTTGTCTAAGCAGGACAAAAATTTGTAAAGGTGTCTCCCCTCCCCTCTCTACCAGAAAGGCAGAAGTTAATCACCAGAGACCACTCTAGACCCTTATCAGTCCAGAGACAGCACCAGACAAACCTATGTCACAAATTTTTACTAAACAGCCCTTATCTTCCATTAGTTTCCCCCATATGTTTATCTTCATAATTTGCCCCCCAGATACTCAATGGCCGTTTCCTCTGTCTTACTATTTCTCTAAAACTTTATTATTCTTTTCTTAAGGTGACATATAAGCCCAAGTTCTAATCACCCTTTATGTGTTAGTCATCACTGGGTACTTCTATGTGTATGTACTATGCACATGTTAAAAACTTCTGTTTATTATTCTCTTATTAATCGGCTTTTGTGAGTCTGATTCACAAGGCATCAGCCAAAGAACCTAAGATAAGTAGAAGGAAAACAGTTTTCCTCCCCCAGATTACCATGCTTATGCTTTAAAACTTCTGTTGACTTCTTAAATACCTACAGAATAAAATCCCATCTCCATAGATGGCTCTTCCAAACTGAGCCCCAACCTGTTTCTCCAACCACTCCTTTCCAAAACATTCTCTACTGGTCCACACAAAAGCTTTTCCCTACTGCCTGAAGACAATTTACCCAGGACCTGGGTAGGAGATTCTCTTATATGTATTGTTTTCTCTTTCTACAATACCCTTCCCTGGGAAAACTTGTACCTCTCACTAAACATTTTTTGACTCAGTTTATATCTCACCTCTTCGTTGTGGCTTTTCCTTAACTTCTGCAGATAATACTGGTACTCCTGAAGTACTATTTTTTTTTAACCTCCTTTAAACATGACAAAAACAAAAGAGAAAATTCTTATAAACCTCATGTTACAAGTAATAAATTGGGGGCTATAGAATTTAAAGAACTTCTTTGAGGGCAGAACTGGCAAATTTGCCACCATTGCCTTAACAGCCAAACAGTTGCTCCTTCTCTGTGTCCTTGTAGATTTCTAGTCATCCCTCTATTACAGTCCTTAGCAGGTAGTACTGAAAATATTTGTCTCAGTGTGTCTCCCCTGCATTTCTAACTGGATTTTTTCCCTGAGTTTAAGGTTTCTATAGCCCTGGGACTTGGTATGGTTCTTGGTATTCAAATGTCTCCTGAGCAAATGAAACAATGTCTCAATGAAATTTTGTTTTTAATTTAAGAAAGAAAGGGAGCATGAGATAACTTTTAACAAGCTTCTATACAATTTACCAGACATTGTGCTAGCTTCTACAAAGCTCATTCAAATTTATTTAATGAGTTTTATCAAAACTCCCTGTTTTTATCAAAGCTGATTTATATTACAGAAAATGTAACAATTTTATAGCACTTTAACCAAATGAAGTAAATCTTCTAAACATTCAGGAATTAGGTGCTTGCTGAAGACTTATTATGAGAATTGTTGAAGAGGCATTTCTTATGTATTAATAAAGAAAAAAAAATCAGTGGAAACCAACTCAGAATCAAAGCAAAAGAGTTAAACACAGCTAATTCGTTCTTTTTCCACAGATGTAAACCCAGCAGTCTTTGATTCTCTTTTATTCATGCACTTGGCAGTAAACAGTCTCTCCATTCTGCTGTGTGTTCTGTTTTATTTTAGGCTCTTTGGTGGCAAGTAGCAGACCATCTCAACCCAGCTTAAGCAAAAAGGAGATTTTGCTGTAGGAATTGAAGAGTGTCTCATCAACTCCACACCTTTAAAGAGATTAGAATCATTAATAAAAGCTGTTAGAAACCCTGGCAGTGACTCTCAATCTCTCTATCTCTGTCTCTCTCTCTCAAAACTTCTCTCAACCTTTCTGTACATAGTCTCTCATCTCTATGATTCTCTTTGCCTGTTTCCATCATTCTTCTTTATTAACTGTTTCTGTTTCTACATGGTGGGAGATGGGTGGCTGTCCAACATCCAGGGACTTTTTTCATGTTGCACATCTCTAGCCATGTTTAGAGACGAACTAGATGACTCTGAGTATCAATTCCTTGGAGAAGGAATCTGATTGGCTCAGCATGATCAGGTGTAAACTCTGGAGAGTTCAATAGTAGTAGTCAAAGTCTACTACTTTTGCAATAGACAAAGGTCTTGCAACAAACAAAGAGAAGCTAGAGATATGTAGGGATGAATTTCTCAGAGAAGAGGGGGGGAGTGTCAATTGAGCAGATACCCCAATAATTGTCCATTTCACACATATTCTTATCCATATTTTTCCTTACATTTAAGCCAGTCAGAGTGTCTGTATGTTACATTTTTATTAGATATTCAAAACACAATATTGAGGATTCGATTTCTCAAAGAATTTGTGGTAGATTCAGTCCGAAAAATTTAGACCATTATTTCCTAGGCACTATAAAATCATTACAGATGATCGAATCCACACCTTACCTGATTGTTATGTAATTATCTCCACTTTCCCAAACAGAGAGATGCTTTCAGCTCAATGTAACTAAAACTAAAGAAAATCAGCAGAGAAAGTGTCTTTTCTTATTACATTATAGTCATGTTTGTGTCATAACAGAATGGTTAACTGAAAGGGACATACCCATATCACTGCAGGACCAAATTAGCAAATCGAATAGTTTTGGTGTGTTCACAGCATAACTGATTAGACTATGCAACCTCGAGAGAGCAGTCTCCAATACACAGAAACACCGCATTGGAGGAGCCGCTGATCTAAGGATGTAACTGGACGTGGATGAATGGGTAAATCAGAAAATGCTTACCAAATTCTTCCCCAATATTGCCTATTTCAAAATAATTAGCCTCCAGCCTTTAAAGACAGAAATAACATTTATTGACTCATTGTTTTTTAATATAAATTTGTAAAAAAAATCACTCTCAAAATTTGCCAAGTTTCCTTTTTTCTTAAGACAACCCCTCAGAAGTAGCTGACCAAAAACTCCTGTGACTAGGCAATAAACTGAGTGTTCACATTCATCTTCTTGTTCTTCCAAAATGCCATTGAAATGACAGTAAAAGTGTTCAAAAGAGAATAAATTGATAACAACATCATAAAAGGAGGTGATGGAGGGTAAGAGGGTGGACAAGGAAGAAAATGAAACAGATGGGGTCACAAGGAAGTGCACCCCTAGGATGGAGGAAATCATACACTCAACAGAATGTACACTCACTGAAGAATGTGTCAATTCAGGGAAGACCCTTCTTCTAGGAGGAAATATGGAGAAACTCAAAGCTAAGAATCAGCAAATTAAAGAGAAGGAATGGGCAGTGGAACTGTGTCAGACAGGGTCCGACTGGGAAAACAAAAACCTTTATATGTATCCCAAACCAGAAGAAACCAATCACTATAGAGAATGTGTTATCCTGATGATGCGGAGAACTGGGGATGCCCAAGGACTTGACATGGTGATGCAACCCAATGATTACCAATAGCAGTAAGCTTCTATCACCCCTAAGGGCTAGCGGGACCAAAGGACATTTAGTGTTACCAGAGCTCAAAGTCACAGCTGTTCAGCAGCAGATGAAACAGTGGTAAGCCTGCCCACTAGAACCTGAGACCACAGAGGAAAGGATGGATTCGCAGGAGAGGTATGGAGGAAACACTACACTTCTCGAAATGCTGCCCAAGACACTGATGCTGCCTGGGACACAAGACAGGGAGAAATACCCTGGCTTCTCTCTTCCCTCACGCCAGTCTTCTCCCTGTGCTTCCCATTGGCAGAACCTGGCCAGTTGTCAAGGGAAGCTGAGAAATAAGGTTTCTGCTCCATGGAGCAAGGCACACAGAGGTTGGGATTACATCTGAGATAATACAGCCATAGGACAATCAAGAGACAGTTGTCAGGGAAATACTTTTTATGGAAACTAACTCTGACAAGAGAGAACTAGGGTCTTCGGTGGGAGTTACTCCCCTAATTCTCATTACTTTTTTTTCTAGGAGTGGGGAGGATAAGGTCTGCCTGCCTACCCCTCTCCTCTACACAGTAAAGTGCATCTGCTGTTCTTTGCACACACAATTCCTGGCAGAGAAAACCCATCCCTGTTATTTAAACTCATTAATGGAGTCTTTTATTCACAACATTAAGTAGACAACAAAAGAATGTCATTCACTTGAGGAAAACTAGAGGGTCAAAAAAGTAATAAGATAAACAAACAGAACAAGTGATACCAGAGAACACAAATAATTTACTAAACAGAATTATAATTAGTCTCTTCAGAGACATTCAAAAGTATGTTACACACAGGGGCTTCCCTGGTGGCACAGTGGTTAAGAATCCGCCTGCTAATGCAGGGGACATGGGTTTGAGCCCTGGTCCAGGAAGCTCCCATGTGCCACAGAACAACTAAGCCCATGTGCCACAGCTACTGAGCCAGTTCACCACAACTAATGAAGCCTATGCACCTAGAGCCCATGCTCCACAACAAGAGAAGCCACCACAATGAGAAGCCCATGCATAGCAACAAAGAGTAGCCTCCGCTCGCTGCAAATAGAGAAAGCCCACACACAGCAATGAAGACTCAATGCAGCCAAAAGTAAATAAATTAATTTTAAAAAAATGTCCCCCCCAAAAATCTCACATTCAGGAAGAAATTACTGTGAAAAAGGAGCAATTAGAAAATGAGCATTCTTGGAAATCAGATACGACTGGCAAATTTTTAGAAATGTATTAAAGTGCTGTAATATGAGTAAAAATAATCTTAATCGAGAACATAAAGCCAGACCCGTAAAGATTAAGTATATATGTTAAAAGATAAACTGACCACATTATAATTTACAAGACTTTATTTGGGCAAACATCTATTCAAGCTGGGCAGCACCAGACAGAAAGGAGTTAAGAACACTCTACTGACAAGCTGAGGAAAGGCTTTTATAGAGAAGAGAGAAAAGCGGAGCAAAGAAATTATTTGATTGGCTATATCTTAAGGAGTTGCCTTATTTGGGAAAGCATAGTTGGATGTTTGTCATTCACTGTCCTCAAGTTTCCTTTTCTCAGATTCGAGAGCATTGACTCTGGCTTAGGTTTTGGTTTGCTTACAGAGGTTACCAAGGTGTTAAAACCACCTCAGTCTAATGGCCTTGTTTAATTAAATATATATGTAATTAATATATATAACTTTATATATAACTTTATATATGTATAAAATATATTTACATAAATATAAAAGAAAATTTTAATATATATAAAATATAATTATAACTTTAATATATGATACTTTATATTATATATATTTAATATATCATTACTTTAATACATATATTAAAGAAAAATTAAGAGACATGAAGAATTGATCAGGAGTGTCAATATCCCTATCTGGAAGTCCCAAAAAGAAAAAAAAAATAGAAACAGAAATTCAGCAGGAGAAAATGGGAGAAGTCAGAGGGAAAGGAGGAGGAGCAAAGTCATGGGAGTTAAAGAAATGCCCAAATGCCAACTGGGTACATGATGAGAGATTCATATCAAGACACCAACAAGAACTAGATATCTCCTTTAGAGTTCTCAGTCTGAGGGTAACAGAAATGTGAGGGTATAAAATAAAGACATTTTCAAACACACAATGAGTTATCTTTACTTACCACTCCTTTAAAAAAATTGTGGCTTCTCTTCAAACCAACAAAAAAGGCATTGAAGAAAGAGAAGCCATAAGATCTAAGAAAGAGTGCACCCAAGAGTAGTAGGCTCTGTGGCATGTGAGAAAAATGGTCAAAACTGAAACGCAAATATCGAGGGTTCTAACCACAATGTTTTCAAGGACAAATGGATTAACCTCCACATATAGTATATTTAAAAGGCAGGATTATCCTGAGGCTAAAATAAAAGCCTAAGCTGCTTCTTCCAAAAAAGACAATTAAAAGAAGATTGGAAACTCATGAAAAAGCAAAGATTTACATGAGGAAGTGTTGACCAAATATGAAGAAAAGTGCAATGTAGGATGATTTTGAGCTCCTTGTGGTGTGGAAGGAAAAAGAGCTTCATGACTTCCACTCTTGGAGTGTCACTTGTCACCTGGACAAGATTTAGTGAAGTAGGATTATAATATTCTACCTAGTTCTATGGTGATTAATAATTACTGTAATTATAATATTGAAAACATTTATTGGTTCTGAATTTTAGAATATAAAATATAGATAAAGGGTTAAATATGTACTTAATTTTTTTTTTTTTTTTTTTTTTTGTGGTACGCGGGCCTCTCGCTGTTGTGGCCTCTCCCGTTGAGGAGCACAGGCTCCGGATGCGCAGGCTCAGCGGCCATGGCTCACGGGCCCAGCCGCTCCGCGGCATGTGGGATCTTCCCGGACCGGGGCACGAACCCGTGTCCCCTGCATCGGCAGGTGGACTCTCAACCACTGCTCCACCAGGGAAGTCCTGTACTTAATTTTAATGGTAAGAGAAGGAAGCTGAAAGGAGGGTGAATGAAAAAGACACTGGAGACCCCTTTACCATCACCTCCATCTGGAAGATACAATATCTGGATTCCATATTCTATCTTCTACTGACCAAATAACCTTGTGGCTGACAGGGTCTTGGTGCTACATCTGGGTGTCAGGCCTGTGCCTCTGAGGTGGGAGAGCTGAGTTCAGGACATTGGTCCACCAGAGACTTCCTGGCTCCACGTAATATCAAACGGCAAAAGCTCTAGCAGAGATCTCCATCTCAACTCTAAAACCCAGCTCCACTCAATGACCAGCAAGCTGCAGTGCTGCACACTTTATGTATAACAATTAGCAAGACAGGAACACAACCACACCCATTAGCAGAAAGTTTGCCTAAATTCATAATAAGGTCACAGACACCCCAAAACACACCACCAAATGCGGTCCTGCCCACCAGAAAGACAAGATCCATCTTCACCCACCAAAACAGAGGCACTAGTCCTCTCCACCAGGAAACCTACACAGCCCACTGAATCAACATTAGCCACTGGGGGCAGACACCAAAAACAATGGGAACTATGAATCTGCACAGCCTGTGAAAAGGAGACCCCAAACACAGTAAGTTAAGCAAAGTGAGAAGACAGAGAAACACACAGCAGATGAAGGAGCAAGTTAAAAAAAAAAAACCCAGAACAAACAAATGAAGAGGAAATAGGCAGTCTACCTGAAAAAGAATTCAGACTAATGACAGTAAAGATGAAGCAAAATCTTGGAAGTAGAATGGAGAAAATACAAGAAACATTTAACAAGGACCTAGAAGAAATAATGAGCAAAGAAACAATGATGAACAGCACACAATAAATGAAATTTAAAATTATCTAGAAGGAATCAGTAGCAGAATAACTGAGGCAGAAGAACAGATAAGTGACCTGGAAGATAAAATAGTGGAAATAACTTCTGCAGAGAAGAATAAAGAAAAAAGAATGAAAAGAATTGAGGACAGTCTCACAGACATCTGAGACAACATTAAATGCACCAACATTGGAAAAATATGGGTCCCAGAAGAAGAGAAAAAGAGCGGGACTGAGAAAATACTTGAAGAGATTATAGTTGAAAACTTCCCTAATATGGGAAAGGAAATAGTCAAACAAGTCCAGGAAGAACATAGAGTCCCATACAGGATAAATCCAAGGAGAAACATGCCAAGACACATATTAATCAAACTATCAAAAATTAAATACAAAGAAAAAATATTAAAAGCAGCAAGGGAAAAACAACAAATAACATAGAAAGGAATCCCCATAAGGTTAACAGCTGATCTTTCAGCAATAACTACAAGCCAGAAGGGAGTGGCAGGACACATTTAAAGTGATGAAAGGGAAAAACCTACAACCAAGATTACTCTACCTAGCAAGGATCTCATTCAGATTCGATGGAGAAATTAAAACCTTACCAGACAAGTAAAAGCTAAGAGAATTCAGCACCATCAAACCAGCTTTACAACAAATGCAAAAGGAACTTCTCTCGGCAGGAAACACAAGAGAAGGAAAACACCTACAATAACAAAACCCAAAACAATTAAGAAAATGGTAATAGGAACATACATATTGATAATTACCTTAAATGTAAATGGATTAAATGCTACAACCAAAAGACATAGACTGGCTGAATGGATACAAAAACAAGACCTGTATATATGCTGTCTACAAGAGACCCACTTCAGACCTAGGAACACATGCAGACTGAAAGTGAGGGGATGGAAAAAGGTATTCCATGCAAATGGAAATCAAAAGAAAGCTGGAGTAGCAATTCTCATATCAGACAAAATAGACTTTAAAATAAAGACTATTACAAGAGACAAAGAAGGACACTACATAATGATCAAGGGATCAATCCAAGAAGAAGATAAAACAATTGTAAATACTAATGCATCCAACATAGGAACAGCTCAATACATAAGGCAAATGCTAACAGCCATAAAAGGGGAAATTGACAGTAACACAATCATAGTAGGGGACTTTAACACCCCACTTTCACCAATGGACAGATCATCCAAAATGAAAATACATAAGGAAGCACAAGCTTTAAATGATACATTAAACAAGATAGACTTAATTGATATTTATAAGACATTCCATTCAAAAACAACAGAATACACTTTCTTCTCAAGTGCTCATGGAACATTCTCCAGGAGAGATCATATCTTGGCTCACAAATCAAGCCTTGGTAACTTTAAGAAAATTGAAATCACATCAAGTATCTTTTCCGACCACAACGCTATGAGACTAGATATCAGTTACAGGAAAAACCTGTAAAAAATACAAATACATGGAGGCTAAACAATACACTACTTAATAACCAAGAGATCACTGAAGAAATCAAAGAGGAAATCAAAAAACACCTAGAAACAAATGACAGTGAAAACACGATAACCCAAAACCTACGGGGTGCAGAAAAAGCACTTTTAAGAGGGGAGTTTATAGCAATACAATCTTAACACAAGACACAAGAAACATCTCAGATAAACAATGTAACCTTACACCTAAAGCAATTAGAGAAAGAAGAACAAGAAAAAAAACCCCAAAGTTAGCAGAAGGAAAGAAATCATAAAGATCAGAGCAGAAATAAATGAAAAAAGAAATGAAGGAAAAATAGCAAAGACCAATAAAACTGAAAGATGGTCCTTTGAGAAGATAAACAAAATTGATAAACCATTAGCCAGACTCATCAAGAAAAAAAGGGAGAAGACTCAAATCAACAGAATTAGAAATGAAAAAGGAGAAGTAACAACTGACACTGCTGAAATACAAATGATCAAGAAAGATTACCACAAGCAACTATATGCCAATAAAATGGACAACCTGCAAGAAATGGACAAATTCTGAGAAAAGCACAACCTTCTGAGACTGAACCAGGAAGAAATAGAAAATAGAAACAGACCAATCACAAGCACTGAAATTCAAACTGTGATTAAAAATCTTCCAACAAAAAAAAGCCCAGGACCAGATGGCTTCACAGCCAAACTCTATCAAACACTTAGAGAAGAGATAACACCTATCCTTCTCAAACTCTTCCAAAATATAGCAGAGGAAGGAACGCTCCCAAACTCAGTCTATGAGGTCACCATCACCCTGACACCAAAACCAGACAAAGATGTCACAAAGAAAGAAAACTACAGGCTAATATCACTGATGAACATAGATGTAAAAATCCTCAACGAAATACTAGCAAACACAATCCAGCAGCACACTAAATGGATCATACACCATGATCAAGTGGCGTTTATCCCAGGAATGCAAGGATTCTTCAAAGTATGCAAATCAATCAATGTGATACACCATATTAACCAATTGAAGGATAAAAAGCATATGCTCGGGCTTCCCTGGTGGCGCAGTGGTTGAGAGTCCGCTTGCCAATGCAGGGGACATGGGTTCGTGCCCCGGTCCGGGAAGATCCCACATGCCGCAGAGCGGACGGGCCCATGAGCCATGGCCTCTGGGCCTGCGTGTCCGGAGCCTGTGCTCTGCAACAGGAGAGGCCACAACAGTGAGAGGCCCGCGTACCGCAAAAAAAAAAAAAAAAAAAAAAGCATATGCTCATCTCAATAGATGAAGAAAAAGCTTCCGACAAAATTCAACAGCCATTTATGATAACCCTCCAGAAAGTAGGCACAGAGGGAACTTACCTCAACCTAATAAAGGTAATATATGACAAATCCACAGCCAACATCGTTCTCAGTGGTAAAAAACTGAAACCATTTCCTCTAGGATCAGGGACAAGACAAGGTTTTCCACTCTCACCACTATCATTCAACATAGTTTTGGACGTTTTAGCCACAGCAATCAGAGAAGAAAAAGAAATAAAAGGAATCCAAATGGGAAAAGAAGAAGTAAAGCTGTCACTATTTGCAGATGACATGATACTATACATAGAGAAACCTAAAGATGCTACCAGAAAACTACTGGAGCTAATCAATGAATTTGGTAAAGTAGCAGAATACAAAATTCATGCACAGAAATCTCTTGCAGTCCTATGCACTAATGATGAAAAATCTGAAAGAGAAATTAAGGAAACACTCCCATTTACCACTGCAAGAAAAAGAATAAAATACCTAGCAATAAACCTACCTAAGGAGACAGAAGACCTGTATGCAGAAAATTATAAGACACTGATGAAAGAAATTAAAGATGATACAAACAGATGGAGAGATATACCATGTTCTTGGATTGGAAGAATCAACATTTTGAAAATGACTATACTACCCAAAGCAATCCACAGATTCAGTGCAATCCCTATCAAGCTACCAATGGCATTTTTCACAAAACTAGAACAAAATATTTCACAATTTATTTGTGTGGAGACACAGAAGACCCCAAATAGCCAAAGCAAACTTGAGAAGGAAAAACAAAGCTAGAGGAATTAGGCTCCCTGACTTCAGACTATACTACAAAGTTACAGTAATCAAGACAATATGGTATAGATCAATGGAACAGGACAGAAAACCCAGAGATAAACCCACACACATAAGGTCACCTTATTTTTGATAAAGGAGGCAAGAATATACAATGGAGAAAAGACAGCCTCTTCAATAAGTGGTGCTGGGAAAACTGGACAGCTACATGTAAAAGACTGAAATTAGAACACTCCCTAACACCATACACAAAAATAAACTCAAAATTCATTAAAGAACTAAATGTAAGGCCAGACACTGTAAAACTCTTAGAGGAACATATAGGCAGAACACTCTGTGACATAAATCACAACAAGATCCTTTTTGACCCACCCCCTAGAGAAATGGAAATAAAAACAAAAATAAACAAATGGGACCTAATGAAACTTAAAAGCTTTGGAAGAGCAAAGGAAACCATAAACAAGATGAAAAGGCAAGCCTCAGAATGAGTGAAAATATTAACAAATGAAGCAACTGACAAAGGATTAATCTCCAAAATTTACAAGGAGCTCATGTAGTTCAATATCAAAAACACAAACAATCTAATCTAAAAATGGGCAGAAGACCTAAATAGACATTTTTCCAAAGAAGATAAACAGATTGTCAACAAACACATGAAAGGATGCTCAACGTCACTAATCATTAGAGAAATGCAAATCAAAACTACAATGAACTATCACCTCACACCAGTCAGAATGGCCATCATAAAAAATCTACAAACAATACATGTGGAGAAAAGGAAACCCTCCTGCACTGTTGGTGGGAATGTAAATTGATACAGCCACTATGGAGAACAGTATGGAGGTTCCTTAAAAAACTAAAAATAGAGCTACCGTATGACCCAGCAATCCCACTATTGACCATACACTCTGAGAAAACCGTAATTCAAAAAGAGTCATGTACCACAATGTTCATTGCAGCTCTATTTACAACAGCTGGGACATTTAAGCAACCTAAGTGTCCATCGACAGATGAATGGATAAAGAAGATGTGGTACATATACACAATGGAATATTACTCAGCAAGAAAAAGAAACGAAATTGAGCTATTTGTAGTGAGGTGGATGGACCTGAGTCTGTCATACATAGTGAAGTAAGTCAGAAAGAGAAAAACAAATATCACATGCTAACACATATACATGGAATCTAAAAAAAAAAAAAAAAAATTGGTTCTGAAGAACCTAGGGGCAGGACAGGAATAAAGATGCAGACCTAGAGAATGCATTTGAGGACACGGGGAGGAGGAAGGGTAAGCTGGGATGAAGTGAGTGAGTGGCATGGACTTATATATACTACCAAATGTAAAATAGATAGCTAGTGGGAAGCAGCTGCATAGCACAGGGATATCAGCTCAGTGCTTTGTGACCACCTAGAGGAGTGGGATAGGGAGGGTATGAGGGAGACGCAAGAGGGAGGAGATATGGGGATGTGTGTATATGTGTAACTGATTTACTTTGTTATAAAGCAGAAACTAACACACCATTGTGAAGCAATTATACTCCAATAAAGTTGTAAAAAAATAAAGAAAATAAATAAATTACAATGGTAGTGCACAATTTAAATAGTATGAATCTGGTCAATGTAAAAATAATGGCACAGCTAACAGAGCAAAGTAAATATCAGGAAAAGGAGGAGGAAAGACGTGGAGAAGAACTAATTTTCTTATCTTAATAATGGAACACAAGGAGCTAATGAATGTCAACTTTGATGAATAAACACAAAGTTTGGTAATGATGTGACTAATCAAAAATTAAGGGGGTGGAAATCAACTGGAAATAAAGAGAGAGTGTAGCAGCACATTCATCACTCTCCATATGAAAAAGTAGAGAGATATTTTAAGTTGTAAATTTGGTGGGTTACAATTGTTAAACATGGGTGTTAATGTAAAATTGAGGTATGAATGTACGGTTTAGTGCAGGAATTGCAAATTGGTAGCCCACAAGCTAATTCTGCAAAAGAGATTTTTTTTTTTGGTTTATTTCTTATATAATGTTTATAAAAATTAAGAACCTTAACCAAAACATTCATATTTCCAGTTTTTCTTGGAAAAAATAGTGGACGAAGCATCTAGCAACACTGAAGTTGCGTTCCTGTATGGGAGCAATTGGCCAGAGCTGACAAACAGGTTTCCCGCAGATGGAGCCTGTGCTATGCCATTGGTCACATTCCCCAATCCTCCACATGTGTTCCTTACGCCCTGCTTTATTTGTTTACTTTACCTGCTTGGCCTCTGTAAGATTGGAGTTTATGATCTCATTGAGAGTTATGAAGCTAAACATCAGAAGAACCACATGTGGTTCAAAATTGGTACCTCTGGGGAAATGGGATCAAGGGTGTGGGAAGAGTGTAGTTTGGGAGATCATACTCTTTCATTTCTACCCTTCACTACTGTTTGAATCAGCCCTTTTGTTTTTATGTCTGTTTGTCTATTCTATGTATGTCTATGTCTATGTTTATGTCTTACCTGGCTCTAGCCTGGTCACAAACTGATTCAGAGATAAAGCTCAGGAAGGAATAAAGAGATCCTATTCTATTAGAAGTGTCAAATACAAGTTAGAAGATGGCTTTCAAAGCAATGGTTCAGTGCCAGGGGTCCATGGATGCTAAAAAAATAATAAAACAAAAAGTCAGAACAACTTGTCTGCTGGTGGATGTAATATTGATATAATGTTTCTCTGCTCCTGCTTGTGGCCAACTGTTAACTCTCACAAATAACCATGTGCTCCTCTACATTTCCCACCCTTCCTGGCTGGATGTTGCAATTAATTGACTAGACCCTAGCAGACGAGATGTGGGCAGATGTGATGTAAGCCAATCCCAAGCTTGGCCCAAAAACCCTTCCCGAGCAACCTTTCATATTTCTTTCCCTCCCTCAGTAATTTGGAAGCCAAGTGTTCAAGATGTCTTAGCTGCAAGACAGAGGATGCCTATCTCTCCCATATTGGACTGTGATGTGATCAAGAAATAAGCCTTTGCTGTGAGATTTGGGGATTGTCTGTTCCAGCACTTATTGTTAATTACCTAAAACAGTGGCTCTCAAACTTAGCATGTTTCAAAATCACCAGGAGGGCTTGTTGAAACACAAATTCCTCACAGGTGATTTAATATTAAGTCTCCTGCATACCAGCATTGAAGCCATGCTTATTGTAACTTGACTGTGCTGAAATGAAGATGTAGGAAGAATGGGTGATGCCAAATTTCCAAGATGTAACCTAAGGGTGCATTTATCATCACTGACGTGACCACAAGCAGTCCAGAAAGTGATGACTTCAAGTTACCTTGAAGCATAATTTCAATTGCAGCATGATTATCATCTTCTGGGAAACCAGAGGGCAAACAGATCAGCCTCCTCTGAGGTCACCCCTGTTGAGAAAAATCGTGGGTCAGACTGCAGGTGAAAGTATAGGAGAGAAAACAACCAGACACTACAAACAATGGTTCAGTGCCATCATGGGAAAGTCATGTCATGGAGTCATGATAAGTGCCACTGTCTCACACCTATATGTCGATCTCTAACAGTTTTAAATAGGAAATCTTCATCTCTGAATAGAAGCAATAATAAAAAAGTTAACTGCCAGAGGAAGGAAAATACCCAATAGGAATCCCACAATTTTATGTCAAGAGCATTGGCAGAAAAAGAATGCATTTCTAAAGACTGAGGAGTGACAGACCCAACCCTAGAGGTTAAAAGCAGCTATTAGACAAAATTCAATTTTCTTCTTTTCTCTTTTCAGATATGAAAAATGTGCATCTATGTAGTAGGTCTTTCTACAGTATTTTTCACAACAGTGATTTTACCATATTGCCAAATTTGTCACTGTTCTTTTTAGAAAAGGTAGCTTTGTATCCTCTTCAATAACTTCATATCCTTCTCATACCCTCTACCACAAGCCACACAAACTAGTCTTTCTTTTTATATATAAAGATATAAAATATTTTCATTTTACAGTTTAACTTACTAATATTTAATTTGTTAATTGTCTCACCAAAATATGATAATAAATTATCCATGTTTTCCAGAAACTTTTTCCATTTCATTTGTTTCTCTTAGTTTTTTTGCATAGATCACATCATAGAAAGTCCTGCTTGAACATTGCTATTAATATTCCTGAGCAGAACTTTGTTACTGCTAGTTATTGAGAGTCAAATGAGAATGGTCTGATTATCCTATTTGATTTTTCCCATTCTACTTGCAATCCAATGGGATATTCACTCTTGACATTATTAACTTTTCACATTTAAATTTCAATCCTCATTTATAAGCCATCTGTTGTCCTTAACTCTATCGGTCAAAAAATAAATTTAGATTTTTCTTGACCCTCTTGAGGAAATTTGAATGCAGGAAATGAAGAACTAAAATGGATTTTATACAGTTTTGCTGTTCAAAATTTTTGTTTGTTTTTTTTGTTTTGTTTTTGTTTGTTTGTTTGTTTTGTGGTTCACGGGCCTCTAACTGTTGTGGCCTCTCCCGTTGCAGAGCACAGGCTCCGGACGCCCAGGCTCAGTGGCCATTTCTCATGGGCCTAGCTGCTCCGCAGCATGTGGGATCTTCCCAGACCAGGGTACGAACGCGCGTCCCCTGCATCGGCAGGCAGACTCCCAACCACTGCGCCACCAGGGAAGCCCCAAAATTTTTTAAGATTTCAAATTACTAAGGAAAAGGTAGCCTTTAATTCTATTTTATTCATATTGTTTTTTTAATTAAAAAAAAAAATTTGTTTATTTTATTTATTTATTTTTGGTTGTGTTGCATCTTCGTTGCTGAGCACAGGCTTTCTCTAGTTGCGGTGAGCGGGGGCTACTCTTCGTTGAGGTGCCCAGGCTTCTCTTGTTGAGGAACACAGGCTCTAGGTGTGCAGGCTTCAGTAGTTGTGGCATGCGGGTTCAGTAGTTGTGGCTCACGGGCTGTAGAGCATAGGCTCATGAGTTGGGGCGCATGGGCTTAGTTGCTCTGCAGCATGTGGGATCTTCCTGGACCAGGGATCGAAACTATGTCCCCTGCATTGGCAGGCAGATTCTCAACCACTGTGCCACTAGGGAAGTCCCTCATATTGTTTTTATAATAGATATTATTAACTACCGATTATTTACAAAGCATTGTGCTAGGCGCTGAGAAAGACTTGAACATCAAAAAGACATGATCTCCTCTTTCTTCATAGAACTTAGAAGTAAGGTGAATTAATAGGTAGTTATGGTCCTGATAGTTGTTTAAAAAAGAGACAAGAGGTCCTAAATGGAGTCACTTGTGCTAAGTCCACATCACCAAATCAGGACTTAATACCTAACTTAATTACAGTTTCACCCTCTCCCAGGAGTGGAATATTAAACCAGTCAATCTGAAATGACCTGGTCAGCACAAGTGAGGTAATCTTTCTGATAAACACCTGCCATCTCCTAAAGGAAGGTGACCTTGACACAAATAATCTACTCTTTGCTAGTAACTTCCACCCACTTCTGCCTATAAAAGTCTTTCATCTCCTCAGAGTTCCTTTCTATTTGCTAGATGGAATGCTGCCCAATTGTGGATCAGTGAAAAAACCCAAAAAGATCTTTAAAATTTACTCAGTTGAATTTTGTTTTATAACATAGTAAATGTTAAGTTCCTTAAGAAAAATAGAACTTAAAAGCTACATATCAGAAGATAGATGATTTGGAAGAGGAATCAGTGACAGTTTCATGGCCATCTGAACGAGTTTTTGAAGAAGTATAGGATATTGATTATAGAGAAGGCAAGTGGAATTAGGAGGAGGCGGTACTATACAGAGCATTTCAGGGGTGGAATAACTTTGGAGGATGGTTATAAAGACAGTGGAGGGTATCATTAGTGATAAGGCTGACAAAAGGCAAATGGATACCAAATTATAAAAGTCTACATGTAACATTCAGGAGTTTGGAGTTTACCTCACGGTCCTTAAGGGTGTGACAGATGAGTGTACCTGATCTGTCAGGTACATTTATTTGTACACTGTGCCTGATCACAGGAGTGCACAAATAAATTAAGGAAAGTCTGAAAATCAGATTTATGAGCTATTGATGGGAGAGGAATCGTGTGGGTCAAGCCGAAGGAGAAATCCAAGATAACTCTGAAGTTGAAAAGCTAATTAACTGGGTGAATGATCACTCTATATGCAGCAAAAAGGAAGTCGGAAGAAGCAGCTTATTTGGGGAAACAGGTTGCTACAGACTTGTTAAGTTAAAAATGCCGCTGGGGGAGCTTCCCTGGTGGCGCAGTGGTTGAGAGTCCGCCTGCCGATGCAGGGGACACCGGTTCGTGACCCGGTCCGGGAAGACCCCACATGCCGTGGAGCGGCTGGGCCCGTGAGCCATGGCCGCTGAGCCTGCGCGTCCGGAGCCTGTACTCCGCAACAGGAGAGGCCACAGCAGTGAGAGGCCCGCGTACAGCTAAAAAAAAAAAAAAAAAAATTCCGCTGGGATACAGGAGGGGAAATACAGAGCAGGCAAATGCAAAGATGGAGCTGAAGCTCAAAGAGGGTTGGGTATTGTAAAGATTTGGAAAATGGTTAAAGCCTTGGGGGGTGACTGAAATCAAGTGAAAGAGTCCGGGGATAGAAATGTAGAAAGCTAATAATTATTCAGGACTAGCATCACCCAAATTACTTCATTCACACTAAATTCAAACACTAAAACTGACACAGCTCCCAGAACTTCCATAATAGAGAGAATGGTCAACAACGTCAAATGTTACAGAAAGAGAGAAAATCTATATAAGTAGTCTTTTGTATTTCCTCAGGTCAAGTGTAGATTTGGCAGTTAGCTAGGTCATATGACAGAGTCAGAAATCACACTGGATAACTCCTAACTCCCCCAACCCATGACACAGCTCCCAGAACTTCCATAATAGAGAGAATGGTCAACAACGTCAAATGTTACAGAAAGAGAGAAAATCTATATAAGTAGTCTTTTGTATTTCCTCAGGTCAAGTGTAGATTTGGCAGTTAGCTAGGTCATATGACAGAGTCAGAAAACACACTGGATAACTCCTAACTCCCCCAACCCACCTGGAGTCTGAATCATTCATTTGGATTTTCTAGAATTGACTGCATTGTGTTGTAACACTGTCTTCTGGCTAACAATATGCTCCTTAAGGGTAGGGCTGTGGCCTTACAAATGCTTGGCCCTTAAAGGAAGCTTAATACATTTTTGTTAAATATAGTAGTTGAATGAAAATAGGCCTCAGTTGTATATAGATCCTCAACCATTTGCAGGAATAATTAGGAATAAAAGAGAACCAAGGATTCAGTATAACATGTGTTCCACGCAGTAGAATGCTGGTGAAGAGAGGACTACCAATGACAAAGTTGATTTAGAGGCCCTAGGATTGAACAGTAAGGCAGTCTTTCCATTGCTACCAGAAAGACATGCTTCATGGATTAATTAACTGTTATTCTCAATTTACAAATGAGTTTGCAGAGACAGACAGGTTAAGTCACTTCTAGAAGACCATATTGTGTCAGCAGGAGATCAGAGCCTGAAGGAACTGGCTTAGCACAGAGCTCCTAGTCTGTAACCTAACAGAGAGATTCCAGACTTCCCTGAAACTTCACGTCTTGGATGATGAAGTATGAAGTTTTTCCCTGAGGTTGTTTTACATGAGCCACTCAGGGGAAACATGCACTTTTAAGTGACACAGAATTACCAATGCCGCTATTATCTTTTTCAAAATCATTTGGGGCTTTCTTTATTAAAGATAAAGTGGAAATTCTTCTTGATAGGAAGGTAAAACATATCCTACCTCCACCCTCCCCAGAAATAAACATTCACTGCATAATGAACAAATATGGGACAAACATATTTACTCATGTTTTATCCAGCACCTTTAAAATGATTAAGTGGATCCTTACCTTCCCTTGTCAGAGGTATATTAGGTATTGGTTTAAAAGTTCATTTCTTCAATACAACCAGGAATAAGCTGAGATGAAGTTACAGTTTCTTTTTTGATCTCACTGCAATCTTGAAACAGGGCAGGGAAGAGTTAACCTGAGGCCCAGACAGTCTCCTGCAGATCAGTAATGAGTGAGAGCTGCAGCTGAATGTCAATAACTCCCGTGAACTTGGGTAACCCAGCTGAGCCCCTGCTTGCCAGAGCTGGAGGAGGTAATCAGCTTGACCCGTGTGACCTTCCTGAGGCTGTGCTCTGTCCTGTATCTAGAAGCTTCTTTGCATAGGACTCCTACATGCTGCTCCATTGAACCCCTTTGAGAAGAACTGAACCTGAGTCAGCCTTAAGAGGAAACAAAATATAAATTAGTCAATGTTAGTCACAGGTTGCACAATGTAGTAGGTGATTTAAAAAAAAAAAAAAAATTAGTGGCAACACATCCTGGAAACCTCAAAAAGATTTCCAGGAACAGCTATGACAACTGCCCTTCCAGCACTGAAGTTTATATAAGAGTTCTGTCAGCACTTCACAGTTTCTTTGTGGAGTTGTGTTTCATCAAATGCTTTCAGCTTTCTGATTTTGCTAAATTGATTACTTGTCACTATTTTCATTGCATAGTCTCAAGGATGCCATACACAGAGTTTACATCATATATTAATAGCATACTTCCTGGACTTCCCCGGTGGCACAGTGGTTAAGAATCCACCTGCCAGTGCAAGGGACATAGGTTCAAGCCCTTGTCTGGGAAGATCCCACATGTCCCAAAGCAAATCAGACCAAGCGCCACGACTACTAAGCCTGCACTCTAGAGCCCACGAGCCACAAGTACTGAGCCCACATGCCACAGCTACTGAAGCCTGCACACCTAGAGGCTGTGCTCCACAACAAGAGAAGTCACCACAGTGAGAAGCGCACACACCACAACAAAGAGTAACCCCCGCTTGCCGCAACTAGAGAAAGCCTGTGCGCAGCAGTGAAGACCCAACGTAGCCAAAAAATAAAAAATAAAAAACAAATCAATAAAATTAAAAATAAAAAAAGAGAGCATATCTCCTAAGATTTTCATTGAATTTTGAAAGAGCACTCCATGTTATTCTGTTCAATAAAAGAAACTTGAACAATAATTTAAACTCCTGTCTGTGTCTAAATGCATGGTTATTAAAAGAATGTTATTCATGAACGGAGAGTGTGAATGCTAATTCTGCTGTTTAATTCCACAACTTACATAACCAAGTAGAGCACAGCCAACAGTACTTCCCATAAAAGTAAGGAAGAGTGATTTGAATAATCAAGATTACCTACTATGCAAATCCATAAATAAGTCCCATAACAAATATACAGTTTATATTCCTGAGAAAATGGGGCTTAAATGTAACAAAAGGATTCAACAGCCTTACACCCATAGTGATGCTCAAGGACTTCAAACTCAAAGGTACATTATTCCATCCAGGAGCTCAAGGCTTCATTCCTACCCTAAAGCAAATTAACCCCCAAGTATATTTATTATGCGTGTTCAGTCTTTAGTATGAAGGAATTCTTGATCATGACTAATGGCTTTTGCCTGGAAAAAAAATTATTTATATAGTGTAATTTTCCTTGGGTTTTATAATAATAATTTTTTAAATCCTCATTTAACAAATTGCTCCATAAAAGGTGAATTCTTTATCAAATGTCATCAGCTACCATCATTACTTTGAAGATTAAAGAAACAAAGGAGATGCAGCTTCAGTGTGGGCAAAGGAAATAGGCAAAGTTGAAAATCGCAATTTGGGATCAAATAGTATAAGATACTGTCTAACCTTCTTTGGACAAGCACACATGGTTAGACTACAGAAAAAAACAATCAAAAAAAGCCCTGCTAACAAGTCTATATTAAGCTTAACATTATACTCTCAACTTGCTCCTAAGAGAAATAACACTATTATGAACTCTAAGATGAGCTGAGGTAATAGATGGTAATGATTACTTGAGGGAGATGACACCTATATATTTGACCACAACAGTCAAACATACACACACAGAAAGGCTACATAATAACTGCACTTTACCCAGACTGTCCCATTTCTGGTTCAAGCATCTTGTAACTGACAGCTTGAACATCTCTGAACGAATACCTTTAAGAGCAAAATTCCCAAAGAAGGTTGATTTTTCAAAACACATGCCACGTGCCCAAGTACATCACGTACAAAGATTGGGCTCTAACAACCAAGTTAAGCTCATAAAATATATTTTTCTTGCTGATTTTTAAAAGCCCATTAAGATTGGATCACATGATAACTAGTCATTTTAGCAAAGTCTAAATTTCTACAGAGAGTTCACCTCTAGAAAGTGTCACATGTTTGTTTTGCTCCGAGAACATTTTTACAAAAATTTATAGAATCGATCTCTGTGAAAGTAAATATAAAGAGCAAATCTCCTTAATCTAATTAGATCTCATTATAACAGCACAGAAGAATTTTACTGCTTTGAGAGTGTCTCTTTTTTTTGCTTCTCAGTCCTGCACCACCATCCACACTTCCCTGAAGGGAGAAGAGCTTGGTCAAAAGATTTCTTGGTAAGTCAAAAGCACTTTGTGGATAGTAATAGTGTGCATTGCACCAAAATGAGACCTAGTTATGCAGTGTTCTCCAAAATGAGTCCCTGCTGGCTCGGGTCAAGTCAAATGCCTCACACCTGAAATGAATGAGGGGGCTTCCTAAATTGCTCCAGTAACTAGGTTAAGCTAAACAAATACACTTAAGTTTTGCATAACTCCATATTTCTACAGTCAAAATATAATTTGCACAGATTAGCTGCCCAAATGTACTTTTGGAGCTATCGTTACTGAGGTTACGAAATGATTGTGTGTTATGCACTATGTCCTGGGAAGACTGATAACCCTCCCATTTCACAGACACTTTTAAGGTCCGTATTTGATGGAGAGCAGACTCTGTGTCAGACCCCATGATAAGTAAAGGGAAAGAAAGCCAATGAAGATACATGCTTAATCTAAAGGAGTTTCCACTCGAGCAGGAGAAAAGCACAAGGAATAGTTTTAATACCGTAAGAGAATTATGAGTCAAGTTCTAGGAGTGCCCAGAGCTGGGGGAAATCATCGGTTCTGTCTGAGCCACTAAACAAAGGCTTCTCAGCAGAGGTGACCTGAGACCTTCAAGAGTGACCTTGAATAGGACGCTGGACTGGAGACACAACATACCACTTGAGATGCACATTCCAGTGTGCAGCCCATGCTGAAAGTACTAGGGCTTATCCTAGGTAAAGGGCGAGAACAAAAAAGACTAGGAGCTTGGGCAACCAATTTTTTAAGTGTGTTTAATGTGAAAGATTCCAAACATTCATAAAAGGAAAAAGAATAATAAATCATTCCTCAAATGCCTGTCACCTACATTTTAATGATTCTCAAAATTTGGGTACATTTGTTTCATCTCCCTTGTTTTCTTTTCTTCCTGAGTTTTTTAAAAAGTATATCTCAGGCATATATCAGTTCATCTCTCCTGACTTCATTATGTAGCTCTAAAAAAATGGGCATTGTCTTACCCTAATCACAATGCCATCATCACAAACAAAATTGATGTTAATTAAGTACCGTCTAATCGATAGCCATATTAAATTTCTCCATTATTTCAAAACTATCTTTTTATATGGTTAGTTTATTAGATTGGCAACAGATTTTCTTTTTTTTTCCTTGCGGTAATCGGGCCTCTCACTGCTGTGGCCTCTCCCGTTGCGGAGCACAGGCTCCGAACGCGCAGGCGCAGCGGCCATGGCTCACGGGCCCAGCTGCTCCGCGGCATGTGGGATCTTCCCGGACCGGGGCACGAACCCGCATCCCCTGCATCGGCAGGCAGACTCTCAACCACTGCGCCACCAGGGAAGCCCCAGATTTTCTTTTTAAAGCCCAAATGCCTTCCCGTTGAGTTGGATAGTATATCATAGGCAGTGAGAGTCCTGGAAGGCACAGATTATATCTAAATCCTTGTTGAATAGCCCTGTACCTAGAACAGTGCCCAGCTCAGAATTAACCCAAATAAATGTTTGCTGAATTGCACTGACCTGAACTGAGTAAAGCTTTTAAGTGAGTGCCATTTCATCAGTGTTCAGTTTTAATATAACTCTAGTGGCTCTAGTGTAGACATTGGAAGGCCTGATCTAACAGAAAGTTTGTATGCTCAAGGAGCCTGTAATATATGAGATCAGGATTGCAGGTGTCAAAGACCACAAACCATAAACTGTAACTCTATAAAACAGAAATTACTAGTTTATAGATTTACTGAAATGACAAACCTTTGAGCCTTCTGGAACATGGGAAAAGGGCCATACTTACCTTTGAATATCTGAATAGACTAATATCTGAATAGACTACTATCAAAGAGAGATCTTTCTCAACCGGGCTAAAATGTCTCTTCTAATGATTTAAGAATTGTTTTTGAAATATTTGTTTCAACAATGTCCTGGATGAGTTATTCTTGAACAAGCCTGTGTCTTCTCAGTACCTAAGAAACCACTGAAGGGGAGAGAAGGATCCAGGAAGAATAGTACTTATTACCCGGCAAAGTTTCAGCACCTTACAATTTGAGATGCACTTATAGGTTTCTTATCTCACTGCTTTTCTTTGTTATTCACGATTGGTGAAAACGTGCAGGGCAAATATTATCACCTACCTTTTTTTTTTTCTTCTTTTTTTTTGCGGTACGCGGGCCTCTCACTGTTGTGGCCTCTCCCGTTGCGGAGCACAGGCTCCGGACGCGCAGGCTCAGTGGCCATGGCTCACGGGCCCAGCCGCTCCGCGGCATGTGGGATCTTCCCGGACCAGGGCACGAACCCGTGTCCCCTGCATCGGCAGGCGGACTCTCAACCACTGCGCCACCAGGGAAGCCCTATTACCTACCTTTAACAGGTAAGTAAATCGAGGTCCAGAGTAAGTGACTGCCATTTTCAAAGTCTGGCAGCTAATTAGTGGTGGCAAGATTTGAGTTCAGGTGTCTAGATACCAAGAACGGCACCAGTGTTTTTATGTTTCTACCATTTCCTTGATTTTTATTTTCCTTTCTTAGCATTGTCTTGGTTCCATTTGTCCTGTGGCACCAAATCTCCTGTGGAAAAGAAGCTGGAAAGCAATGAATGTTCCCTGTCCTTGTGGGGGGGTTAAGTAAATAAAATTCAAGCTGTTTGAAGTATCCTCAAGAGCTGTCAGGCTCCTCTTCATATTATTTTTATAGATTCTTCAGGCTCCATTATTATTTTTGAAGTTTTCTTCCAAGAAATAAACAGAATCCTATTTTCCTCATAGAGTAAACTTCTAATAGAAATTCGTGATCTGAAATGATTTGAAATATTTGTTATGTAATTGGTGTATATATATGTATACCAATTGGTATACATATACACATATATATTTTATCAAACACCATTTCAAAAGTGTTTTGTGGGCTTCCCTGGTGGCGCAGTGGTTGAGAGTCCGCCTGCCGATGCAGGGGACACCGGTTCGTGCCCCGGTTCGGGAAGATCCCACATGCCACGGAGCGGCTGGGCCCGTGAGCCATGGCCGCTGAGCCTGCGCGTCCGGAGCCTGTGCTCTGCAACAGGAGAGGCCACAACGGTGAGAGGCCCGCGTCCCGCAAAAAAAAAAAAAAAAAGTGTTTTGTATTCAATTTGTTCACAGTATCCATAATACATTTGTTGTATGAATATACAATCAGACATTAATACTGCTTGAATTTTGACCACATTAAATTTTAGTATGAAAATTTTTATAATATCAGATTATGGTGTTAAAATAAAATGCACAGGGCAACAATTAGCTCTGGTTGAATCATTCCACAGCAAATTATCTTCAGTCAATTATTATGAATAAATATATATGGTTCTTGCATTATTAATATACAAGGTACAAGTTCTGCATTTAGCTTTCTATTGTTGTTCCTTATATGATATCCATTTTGTTCAGCTTGTGGTCTTATTTCCAGTACTACATGTGTTTCCAATTTCTTTTTTTCATTTTTTCCTTAAACTATTTCATTATAAAAAGTTTTTCTAATTTTTGAAAATGAAATTGTTTCGTACAAGTGCCCTTAGAAAAGATTGTATAATAGTCAAGTGTTATAATTTCTAAAACCTCAAGAAATTAGTGTAAGAGATGAATGAAGATTATTTTGGATTTTCTTTTCTCAAAAGCCCCAGAAATTTAACTGTAAGATCGATTGTTTCCACTTATAAGCCAAGTCTACTTATAGGGGCTACATTTGGTTCCAAAATCTTATTGCAGAAGCTTTTGATTGAGATCACACTCTGCCTTTTCGCACAGTGATTTCTCAGAATACTCCACTGAGATAGGTGCTAATTTCTGTCCTTTATTTCCTACAAGTGGAATTAGAGTGAGAAGTTTCAACCAGCTTCTTTTTCTTTTAAATTAACTTGTAGCACTTTGAATGCTCTTGGAAATGAAGGAAATTCATCCACCTAGATGAGGGAATTGTGCAGATTTACAAGCCTGAAGTTTTGCTCTTTATTTTGTTACTGTTTTTGTAAATGGTTAGTACAAGGGGAGATGTCATTGTCACTGAAAATATTTCTTAAGAAAGAGGAAGAATAGATGCTATTAAACTTATTGGAGTTGTTGCATTTCAAAACAGCAACACAGGAATTTTTAGAATAGTGGAATTAAGCTATACACAAAATGGGTGTCATAGACGATGCATGGGAGTTCACTGGTGAGATTCAGGCAGCAGCAAGCTTGCTTTACCAAAACATGGTATTCAGGAGGGATGCTGAGAGCTTTGCACTGACTCTGTCTTAACTCTTTTTGTCTTCACCACAGTGCTGAGCTGAGGGCCTTGTGGAAAATATGTGTTCAGTGAAAGGCTTGCTGCATGAATGCATGCATGGACCTGGTTGATTCTGAAAGAAAATTCACATTTGTATGACACGGTATGTCCCAGAAGCCCTTAATTTCAACCCCTGTCCCCTCGAGACCTCTAGAAGGAAGGCAGGGTGATCTTTCCAAAATGCAAATCTGGTGATGACATTCTTCTAGCTAATCACCTTCAGTGGCTCCCACGCACCCACAGGAATAAATCCAAATTTCATAGCCAGACATGGAAAGCCCCTGCCCCTGCCTCAGATTCCAGATTTATCTCTTCCTCTCACTCTTCCACCCCTTCCCCTCCACCTCACCATAAATTAGATGTATCAGTCTGCTTTCTCTTTCTGTGCTTTTGTGTATGCTGTTTTCATCATTCATACTCTTCAAGTCCCTAGCTAATCACTACCTGTCTTTAAGTATCAGTTCAAAGCTTGCCTCCTCTGAGAAGCTCTCTCCTGTGTCCTGGTTGTCTCTGTGTCTGGCCTGGGCTCTCAGTACTTTCTGGCATAGGTAAGTGGGGTTTGCTGTCCTAGGTCTCCCTGAACTTCTCTCAGAAGAACCTGCGTTATTTTCACCTTTAAATCCAAGGCACTCAACATCAATGTGCCAGGTACACAGTAGGCACTGAAACATGTTGGGGGCAAAAAAGTTAGGAGGAAAGGGAGAGAAAAAAAAAAGAATGATGGGAAGGAAGGGGAAGCGAAGGAAAAAGGGAGAGGAAAAAAAGTTACTATTGGTTCAGACCATTTTTCTAGGCTCTGTAAGCCAGAAATGAGCTCTAAAAAGAAAACAATGTTCAACATTAAAGAAAACAGCAACAGGGCTTCCCTGGTGGCGCAGTGGTTGAGAGTCCGCCTGCCGATGCAGGGGACACAGGTTCGTGCCCCGGTCCGGGATGATCCCACATGCCGCGAAGCGGCTGGGCCCGTGAGCCATGGCCGCTGAGCCTGAGCGTCCGGAGCCTGTGCTCTGCAATGGGAGAGGCCACAACAGTGGGAGGCCCGCGTACGGCAAAAAAAAAAAAAAAAAAAAAAAAAAAAAAAAAAAAAAAAAAAAAAAAAAAAAAAAAAAGAAAACAGCAACAACAACAAAAACCTACTAAGCATGGAATATTTTAAAGAATTAGCTTTTATATTTTGTAACTTGTTCATAAGGCTTAATAGCAATCATTTAGAATCGATTCCTCTTGAGTGATTATGTGATTTAAAAAACAAAAGCAGTAATTTTCTTATTAAAGCCTGCACTTTGAAATCAAAGAAGGCATAATTATTTCCAAGTTTATTTGATTCCAACATTGAGATGAAAACCCAATTCAGAAATAATACAATTCTCACTCTATAATATTTTGTTGAAACACCAAGTAAAAAGTTAATTATTTTGCAGTTTTTGATGTGTTTGGGAGTCATGAGATAAGTCTATTTTATTCCTCTTTACCACGGACTGGAGGCTTTTAACTATTTATGGATTTCATGGAGCAGCAGCTGGACTAAACCGAACCACTCCAAGGAGTATGGAATTTTAATAGAAGTGGGGCTTTCTTTAAACATGGTTTCCTTTAAAGAGAACTTAAGATATGTTTGAATATCTTTCTTTATAATATGCAAATATGCAATCATTTGGAGAAAAATACAAATAACTAGTCATGGTAATTATAAAATCTTACACTGCAATATAAATTCTTAAGTAAAAAAAAAGAGATCAGTGCTGGGGATGGGGAGAAAAGGACATGCAAATCACAGAAAACTACCAAGGACTGCCGATAGGTGATTCTTTTTGCTCTCACACACACTCCCCACCCCTTTCCAAACGGCCTAGATTATCAGGGACCTCAACAAACAAACACACTGTACAGAGCAGAGAAGATTGGAGTTTGCATCCAAATGTGCAAGTAAAAATAATACATCTTGCATTGATGGTTCATCTGTGACAGCCTTGCTTTACTTGTAACAATATTCTTCACCCCTCTGCAACCTTTCCACTTATAAACATTGAGCCTCTCAGCTGGGAAATCTGCCTATCTCTCAGATCAAGAAACCCTGTCCGAGACCATCCAGTCCAAGGCCATTCAGTACAGAACAGTAAGTCTGAAGCAAAAAACTGAGAACCCAGGCACTGGATTTCCAGTTGGTCAGACCACTAGACCACATTGCACCATCAGAGCAAAGACAAACATGACGGTTGCTACAGGGCAGTCTTTGTTTACGAATGTGTTTGCAGCCTTTCTGAGGCCCTGTTGTCCTAATTTCTTTTTCCTGTTTGCAACTTGTAAGCATTTCTGTCTTCCTTTCCCCTTACCTAACCTATTTATATGATAGCTTTTACTCCTTCGTTTGAAATGGATTCCAGGAGCAACTAAAGAATAAAATTGGATAAAATGACAAGTTCTAGGTTGTCTGGAAGCACACTTATGTCAAGGTATTGGTGCATATTCTACTATGGATAATATTAAGGAAGTTCATCAGCACCAAAGAATATTTTACAAAAAAGTAAAAAGTGCTTTGAGCGCAAAACAATTTCAGACTCTCCCCACATGATTTGAGTCAAAGAGTCTTAAGATGGTGAGGAAGTGATGGAAGTTAGATAATCAATTGATTAGGCTCCTTTCAATCTGAATGCGAGGGTGAATTTGCCCAAACTTACATTGTAAATAAAACCTTACATTTTCAAAATGTCTATTTAAAAACACAGGGTATGTCAAGAATCATGTAAGATAGATTCACAGTCAATGTGCAGTTTTAAAACACATAATTAGACAAAATGAAAAGCCTAGCAATAAGGTAGGAGAAACAAATTTAACACATCATGATTGCTAACACTTGAGGGAAAGCAGGCTCGTCTAGAGGAGGTCATGAAGGTAGACCAAGTGCTGTTGAACTTCTAAAGTGAACCCTAACCATCAGGAAGATTTTAAGGTTAGAGATGCTAGTTTTATTTTTATATAATTTCACTTAACTTTATTCCTTGATATAGGATTATAGGTTTGTCCTAACACTATCATTAAAAGCCATGGTCGGGTCAATATTTGGCTCACAAATGTAATGAATATACAGTATTTCTATCAGAAATCAAGAACATTTTCTTATAGAGGCAAAATTGTTTTTTCTCGTCTGTAAAGTTTATAGCATTTTTCTCTCTAATTCTCTTTTGGTTTCTAAAGTCTGCTTCTCTTGAATTCAAAATCTGTGTCTCCAGACTTGAACACAGGAGTGAGAGAGGAGAGCTGCCCGGTCGTCAGAACATCCACCTGGTCACCAAGCCAAACTGGCCCTACAGCCAACAAAGCCAGACCCCTGGGGATTTGCCCTTGTGTGTCTGAGATCAGACAGCTTCAGCCTGAGCTGCCTGGGAGCAGCCAGCCACAGTGACCTCTTGTGAGGAGGCTGGCTGTGAGCCCTGACCCTTGGGTAGGGCTGGAGCACTGCAGTCATGCCCGTTGCCTAATCCTTTGGACTCCAGTGGAACCTAAAAGGAGCAAGGACAGGATGACTCTTACCTCCAAAAGGGGTGTGGAAGGAAGAGGGAAGCCACCAAATAGCCCTCGGGTGATGGAGGTTCCTGGCTTCCATGTCTTTCCTCTTGGGAGAGTCAAGATGCTTTTGCTCTTACAGATGGTGAATAAGATGATAGAATCTTTGGAACTGGGAACGAACAGCCAGCCTGTTAGTTTGCCTAAGAGAAAAGAATTTAATTAAGAGCTAAACCAGGCTGGATAGGAGAGGAAAAGGGCTCTCTTAGGAGCCCTAGGAAAGGCAAAAATGAAAAGCCAGTGCTCCTAAGGCAATTTGGGAAACCAGTGCTTCCTGTGACGCACCCTGGCTTTTATCAAATTACCAACTTATTTCATTGTAGTGGGGCATTGTCTCAAGGGGTTTGGAAGAGAAAGGGGAGCAATCTGATGGCTTACTTACTCCATGACAGGTTTTGTTTGCTTATTCATGTTTCCTGATTGTCTCCTAGAATATTTTCCAGATATTTGGCTGTTAGATATAGTTTTCTGGAGAGAAGTCCCAACAATTGCATATAAAAGGAATCACATAAAACTCTGTGAATGTGAACTATCATAGAATATTATCTTGAGTCCTCTTGTCCTTGGTGCCTGGAAGCCAGGTAACTACACAATCATGAGCATAAGTTCCCTCAGCCAAATTATCCAGGTCATGGCCTTCCAGGATGAACACACCTGGAAAAACCAGTTAGTAGAGCTCTGAGTTTTCAGTACACGTGAAGAAAACCAAAGGGCAGCACTGTTTCCCTAACAGCAGCATCCCCTGATGGCTTCCCACAGTCCTTGATCAAATTCTCAGAGGTAGGTACCCAGCCTAACTCTTGGATTTCTCACATTTCCTGGAGGAAGCTAGTGCTACGCGAAATAAAAGAGGAAGAAAATTCACTCATTCATCCTTCTGAATCAAAAACCTAAAGAAGGAGGAAGCCTTTATAAGTTAGCAACCATCCTTTCCTTCTCCCTCCCCCTTCTACCTTTGGCTTTTTTTTTTCTTTTTTTTCTGGTGGGGAGGGCTGGACCTCAGCTCCATTCTGAAATAAAAGATTGAATAGGCGGATCTGGTACTTTTTCATTTCCTTCCTAGAATAAAATGGCATGAAGAGCCCTTAGAGACCGATTAACTGCTTGATTGAGTGATTCATTATTCATTCAGCCATTCAGCAGGTATTTGTTTAGGGCCTGCTTTGTAACAGGCACCATGCAAAGGCTGAGAAGTGCAAAGACAAAAGGATATGAGTTTTTACCCTGGAGAAGCTCATGGTCCAGTAGTAGAGACAGTCATGAAAACAAATGTTTTGGGTATGAATCATGGCTCACAAACTGAAATGTGCGTGCAATACATGTTATTTGTCTTTATTTTCTTGAAAGGAGATTAAATGCTACTCTAAGCTCTCATCCTGCAGGGCATCTGGGAAGTTCAATCTCAGTCATTACTGAGGGTCCTTTCCTGCTTTGCTCCTGTGTCATGCCAAGGTTCTGTGATTTTTCATAGCCCAGAGCATGTGAGGAGACCCTCTAAAATCTGGGATCCACATCGGCTATTCCGGGATGCCTGTGGTCCAAGCCCTGCTGGTTCCTTGAGGTCTGGAAGCTCCACTACTTCCATGACATACATGGGCCAGTGGTTCCTCGTGAACACAGGAGCCTGATGCCTAAAACCAGTTTCCTAGATAAATGGATAGCTCTCCCCACACGCTGTGGTCCTGCTACCTTGCAGGGCTCCACTAAGAGTCGGGCCTGCCTGGGTCCTGCTGCCCATAGGACCCACCCAACTCCACTTTCTTCCTTGCCTCCTCTCTCTCCCTCTTCTGTATTTCCTGTATAATAATAATTATAATCTCCTCTCTCTCCCTCTTCTGTATTTCCTGTGCCCCCAACACAACAGAATCTACTCCAGGAGATACCATATTGAGGGAATGAATACAAATTAATATCTCACTAATTATTCTGCCACTAGACCCCAACAGCAAGTGTCTCCTCAACTGTTGTGCATGGGTGACTCATGAGCCTCACCATAGTCCCAGCCCAGTGTCAGAATATATGCTTGAATAACTGTTGTGGAAAGGGCACAACTACCTATGGGATTTTGGGGACTCAGAGAGGCTGATATTTCTTCCAGTCATGAGGTGTGGGGAGATGTTCATAATATGCATAGGGCATGGGGGATGGGCATCAGGGGTCAAGAGAAGAGAATGTAGGAAACAGAGGGGTGAAAGAGCCTTTGTGTTCCAGGGAATACGAAAATCCTCCTATGGTATGTATACGTGTACGTGTACGTGTGTGTGTGTGTGTGTGTGTGTGTGTGTGTGTGTGGAAGGGCCTGATGACAAGAGATGAGGCTAGAAGAGAGATTGGAGCTAAATTCTGAAGGGAATTTTAATAAATTTGGGGGGTTTCCAAGCTGAATTTCTAAGGTAAACAGTTTAAGGTCGTTGTCTACACTATATAGTATCGAGGGGAATCCACGGACCTTAGAGTCTCTTGGATGTAGCTTGAAATCCCAGCTCCATTGTTTTCTTGCCATATGACCCTGGACTAATTATTTAACCTTTCTGTACCTCAGCTTCTATTATCTGTAAAATGGGCATAGATAATGGTAGCATCTTCAGAATCTTTTTGCAGGAATTGAATAAGACAAGATATGGAAGCATCTGCACAGTTCTGGGCATGGAATTAGTATTAAATAAACGTTAGCCAGTACTATTATACTTATAAAATTTTCATGTCACTATAGTAATAGCAACTTGGAGAGGTAGACCCCATGTACTGCCATACCATGCTACACCTTGTAGAGGCATCCGGGGAGCAAAATTTAAAGTGCTCATTTGACTAAACATGCTGGCAGACATAAGACAATGTGACATAGTGAATAATAATGTCCCCAAAGGTCAAAAGAGATGAACATCAGGACCAGCATGTGGGTCAGGGCTTTGATGATTTCACCGAGTTCAAGGCAGTGTCTGGCACCCAGACGCCACCCAAGTCGTTTTGTTTTGAGAGTCTCAAGAGAATATAATACAAATTAAAATGAGCCATCAGAAGAGAGTGGTGTATTAGTTTCCGAGATCTGCTTGTAACAAAGTACCACAAACCAGCTGGTTTAAAACAACAGATATATATTCTGTCACAGTTCTGGAAGGTAAAAGTTCAAAATCAAGCAGTTAAGAGGGCCACGCTTCCTCTGAAACTCTGGGTGGAATCCTTCCTTGCCTCTTTTTAGCTTGCCTCTGTGGTCATGTGGTGTTCTCCCTGTAGGTCTGTCTCATCTCCTGTCTCTTCTTAAAAGAACTCCAGTCATCTTGGATTAAGGGCCCACCTACTCCAAGATGACCTCACCTTAATTTACATCTTTATCATGTCTGTAAAAACCATTTCCAAATAAGGTCACATTCGCAGATACCATGGGTTAGGACTTCAGCATATCTTTTTGGAAAACATGATTCAACCTACAAATGGTTTTATGGAGAGAGCCCTGGGCTTGGAGCTGTGGTTGTGATAAAGTTACCTCTCAGAAGTCAGGTGTGTTATTTGCAAAATCAGGAATGGTTCTAAAATGCTATGATTATCTGAGCCAGTCTTGATTCGAAAAACGAGATCTATCCAGAGGCAAAACCTGAAGCAACTAATTGAAACAGTGTGCTCAAATCAAAACTGCACTTTGAGGAACTAGGGATTACATAACTAATAACCTAAGACTTTACTGACCCTGGCTGAGTTAGGAAGCAGTGCTTATGAAAGAACGCATTCTGTTTGAACAATTTCTTCAGTCTGGCAGAGGATAGATATTCTTGTGTAACTGGCATTTCCCACCCCTCCCTTAAAATGTGCTTTGATAAATATATTTGGAAGAAACAACAAAAAGTATAAGAAAACAGAAAGTTCAATTTACTCTCTAAATCTAACCATCCTATACAGTGATGAGTTTTGAGTACTAAAACAAAACTCTTACTAAACATCCCTCCTCCCTTAATTGTAAAACAAAGATCACACTGAAGATCTTCAGTTTATCATTTATATCTGCCCTCCCATCCCCCTTGACTCTCATCCCTGGTTGCAGTAATATATTTTTTGTGTGGTTTTTCTCTATAATACAACTGACGCATGGATCAGGCCTACAATTTGAGTCTGTCTTCAAAATATGTCACTTTGTAAGGTAGTCTCGCTGTTGATATCCAGCCAACAATTTCCATATCATACCCTCTAATATTTACACATTTTATGATTTGATTGTATATGTGAATGAGGGGCACTGGCTCTGGTTCCATCTTGGGGTGGCCCAAGGCAACCCACATGTTGGCACTTACTCTGTATCCCCAAGAAGGTTACAGAAGTTTGGTAGGATCTTAAAAGGTGGTTCAAATGGGTAAAGAATTCTATTAGGGGGATCGTATGAGAAGAGACTTTGAGGCTGAAGAATACAGAGCATATTGGGAGGAAATAGTTGTATTTCATTAATGATCTAGTTTTAGATGAGCCTGAAAAAGGCATACTGGGCCCCTATTAAGGAAGTGCTTTGCATTCAAGGCTGAGAACTTTTAGAATTTTTCCTGTATGCTGCAAGGAGCCACTGAAGGTTTTAGGGAAGGTGGTTAACATAATAGTATGTTTTAGGAAGTTATCCCTTTAACAACAATGAAGGTGGGCTGGTGAGGGAGAATCTGCATTTGCAGAGACCATCCCTGAAGCCATTACAAAAGTCAGAGCAAGGGGTGACACCAGCCTACACCAAGGTAATAATGTCAGGAGAGAAATGGAAGGTATCAATATAGGAGACAGCACAGACCCACTGGCATGAAAATGTGATTTCTAGTCTGAGCAAATGGAGGAATGATGTGACCCTACGAATGTGTGAGAAGGCTTGCATTCTATTTTGGACATGTTGAGTTTGAGGTGACTTCAGGACAACCCAGGGAAGATGTTCCCTGGGAAGCATGAGGTCACTGTCTCTGCTCTGGCATGTTTATAAAGAAGGCTCCCAAGGGCACAGCCTGCAGCTCTGTGTCCTTTGCTGAATTCAGATGTCCTGAGCAGTGTTGACTGAACACATAGTGGTTACCCAGTAAACCCCAGTTAAGATCTTGACATAGCACCTTTCATCAAACACTCAACAAAGTCATTAGCAGCCCTACCTACCTATTCAGACATAATGCAAGAGACTTGTAGTTCTGACATTTTTAATGTAGCAACTCTTAACCAGGACATTCTTCTAAAATCAGCTTTTTACTGAAGAGTGAAAAGTGATGCAGGAATAGTTGTAAGTCACATGCTCCATATATATAAGAAATAGATTTCAGGACCCTGAACTCCCAGATGCCTACTTTCATCAGGCTACTTTTTTTTTTTTCTTTGCCAGTTGATGTATTTACATTATACATTACAGAAGTTTCAAGGACCCCGTCTGAGAAGAATGACCAGAAAAAGGTCTTTTTTTACCCATAAAATGGGGGGAAAAAAGAGAAAGGTTGGTTAGATGCCAAAAGCAATCATGTGTTTTAGAGATTCCCTTGGTTGGCGTGCTCATAAAAATAATTTACAGGGGGAAAGTTGACATGGAGCCACTTTCCGTCCTTACAAGCTGTGCTTTTTTATTTCAGTTGAGAGAGACAAAAATATGAATAGGGCAGAGGTAAAGAAATAACATGACCCACTGACATGTGGATATGCAGTTTCTAAACCAGTTGTCTTGACCGATTTGGGGAAAAAAGAAAACTCATTTGCTTTTCCATTGACTCAGGCAGGAAGGAATCAGGGAAGGCATTCTGTACCAGAAGCTAGGTCCCCTGGGTTCTAGTTTGGACTGTGCCCCTAAAGAGAAGTTCTGCTTCTAACCTTGGGTAAATCACTTCACCCTCTGCAGGGTGGCAGTTTCAGCTATAATTTAATCTCCTTCACATGTCACCTTCTCTATTGATTCTATACTCTTATAGCCCTCTTTAAGCAAACACACAAGAGATATATAAAATACCTATATATTTTTGGATGTTGTGTACTTCCTACGGAGAGAACCTCCTCTTCTTGTGGCTAATAATGAAAATTACAAGTGTAGAGCCTGGCTCACTTGTGTCAAGATGATATGAGTAAACTGAAGGTCACTTTCAGTATACTTCCCCGTGCCTCCCAGGCACTGCTGATAAGAAAAAGAGAAAAGGACAAAGACCAACTTAACTTTTAATTTCCCATCCAAGCTACAAACTGACAGAAACAGGGAGATGGGTAGACTCTCTTCTAACATACAATGGAGAATTATGTATTAGGTATCTTATCTGATTTAACTTAACAGAGATAACCAAGCATGCAACTATTTAAATCTATATTTATAGGTAATGTCCCTTGCTCTGAGCACTAATAAATTTTAGTGACACATTTTCATATATAGTATCAGTCCAAAAATCTTTCAGCTCTAAATTAGATGAATAAATAAACAAATCAGGTACATTAACTTTCTCTTTGGAGTAGTTTTCTTTCCAAGCAATCACTTACGTTATTTACATGCTGATATAAGACATTACTTAGCATAATGAGTAATAATTTTCTTACCCTCCAAGGTATTAGCCACCAACCCTTCTTCAGTAATTTATCTTTCAATTCTATAGCATCACTGGGAATATTAGTAAAGAACCTGATTTTTTTTTTTGGTATCTGATTTATTTCATGAAACTGAACCAATAATTATGTCTGGTTAAGCAAGCATTAGCCATCCGAGCCACCTAACATAATGTGTAGATAATATATATTAACTATGGACAATGAATTAATTTCACAGAGCACCCTACCCGTAAATGAACAGTGAAGCTTAAAGTCAAATGACTAGCACTTTCAAACAATAGATTTCAAAACAATTTTTGAGTGTAAGCTCTTTTCATATAAACTTTTCATCTTTGCGTAGCATGTTCCAATCCCAGCAATTTTATGCGTGTAAGACACACGTTTGTCTTCCAAAAAGTCCAATTCAGCACTAAAGTTTAAATATATACACAGATTAATTATAATTTTGTTGCTTTACAAATTCATTCTTTGTTTCACAGAAGGACAAGTTATCCTGTTGCATTTAAGTATAATCTGATGTCTATAACAGTCATTGGTTACTCAGAAGCCTATCTAGTGTATAAAACATGTTTTACCTCTGCTCTAACTTTTTCAACACAGGATTCCTACTTAATAGTGATGCACACCATTCAGAAAAAATGTGCAATACTGGCTTTAGATTTGATAAGGTCTGAAACTGACCAGTGAGTAAGCATCCCTCCAAAATGACAATACTTTGAAGCTACATGATAATTCTATTTTACCCTAAATCAATGCAGTTTAGGAACTTACAATGAAACAAAAACTCGAAAGGAAAATAGTACCCTTGAACTCCATAGCACATATAGTATATATAGCACACATAATTTGAATATCCAGAGTTTGTCTCCAAATTTCTCCTTTGCATAAGGAACATTAACCATTCAGTAGAAATGGAGGTGATATTAAAAATGAATAGAGAAGTACAGAGAATTAAAAGTATTTTCATTTAAAATTTTAAACAGGCTCTCTGGCTTTCTGAAGCATGTAATTTTTAAAAAACAATGTTTTAAAATTTCATTAATGTCAATAGTCCATCGTAGAAAATAACAGGTAAGCAAAAAGAGTAAAATAAATGTCATCTATAATTCCAGAATTACTAATGTACATACTCTCTATTATAGGTTGACTTGTATTCTGCCCCCCCATTCAATACTGAGGTCCTAATCCCAGTCCCTCAGAATGTGCCCTTATTTGGAGATAGAGCTTTTACAGAGGTAATCAACTTCAAGTGAGGTCATTAGTATGGCCCTAATCCAACGTGACTGGTGTCCTTATAAATAGGGAATATTTGGACACAATCATGCATAGAGGGAAGACTATGTCAGGAGACACAGGGAGGAGACAGCCCTCTACAAGCCAAGGAGAGAGGCCTGGAACAGAGTCTTCCTTCACAGCCCTCAGAAAGAACCAATCATGCGGACATGCTGACACTTTGATTTTGGACCTCTAGCCTCCAGAACTGAGAGACAATAAACTTCTGTTGCTTAAACCACGCAGTCTGTGGTACTTTGTTATGGCAGCTTAGCAAACTAATACATGCTCCATCTTTTTGCTAGGTGCATAAATAAACAAATAAACAAAGGTATACACATATACATGTATATGCATATACGTAAATACATATGCGTACATATTTAATAGGTATCATAATTTACATACTGTTTTATAACTTTTTTTCATTTTACATGTAGGAATAGCTCACCCCATCTTAGGATATGATAATAATAGTACTACTACTACTAATAATAATAATGAAAAAGTTAACATGGAATGAGCATTTATTAGGTACTGGGCCCTGTTCTTTATGTCTACTATTAAGTACTTTATGTCTACTATCTTAATCCCTATGACTTCTAGAAGAACATCATATTTAATGGCTATATTGTAGTCTATTATATGGACATATCATAAGATATTAAAAGTGTACCCCATTACCAAGTATTAGTTTACTCCATTTGGCAGGGGGGGTATTAAAAAACACCTCTGCCATGAACATCTTTATATCATGGTCTAAGTGCATACATATTACCTTCTTGGGATAAGGGTTTGTGGGTTTATAAAACTTAAAGGTAATTTAACAAAGTATATATTATACATTTATATAATACATACATATTTTATTTTAAAATATATATACAGGGCTTCCCTGGTGGCGCGGTGGTTGAGAGTCCGCCGCGTCAGGCTTCAGGGCCTGACGATGCAGGGGACGTGGGTTCGTGCCCCGGTCCGGGAGGATCCCACATGCCGCGGAGCGGCTGGGCCCGTGAGCCATGGCCGCTGAGCCTGCGCATCCGGAGCCTGTGCTCCGCAACGGGAGAGACCGCAGCAGTGAGACGCCCGCAAACCCCCCCAGAAATAAATAAATAAAATATATATACATACAAAATATGCATACATATATATGTACTTGTTTATATATTATATATATGTATGATATACAGGGAGAGAGAGAGAGAGATTGTCTGCCAGGATACTATGCTACTATGTCAGTTTTACTAATTTTCGCTCCCACCAGAAATAAGTGAAAGTACCTATTTTCCTTTACCATCTTGCTTTTTTTAAAGCCCAGTCAATTTGTAGGCAAACAATGATATCATATTGCCTTAATTTGGCTGTCTTTGACTCCAAAAGACTTGAACTTTGAAAATGTGTGCTTAGTCCTTCCTATTTTATTTCTTGTGAATGTCTTGTTTCTTTGTTTACTTTTAATCTGAGATCATAGTGAAAGTCTTTCTGCTCTGGATGATTTTTATGATTTCCCAATTTCCCAGTGTTCCCCCTAGCTTAAGAATTAACACCAGCTGATATTTGGTCACCTCCAACCCATAATGCCCCTTGTCCATTGTATGGTCATATTTCTGGCAACATCAATCAAATAGAACACAAATACAAACCAAGAAATAAGATATAAGGGTTTCTAAGGAAGAAGGAAAATGCACCCGTGACATTTATGAGTATTGCTCCAAAGGAGACCCTTATAACAGTCGTTTACACAAATTTTAATTGCATTAGACAATAGACTAGAAGAATGAGAGGGAAAATGGTGACTCAGAAGCTGATTCACATTAAATAAAATACTCCCCCTTCTTGCCTAAAATTTTCTCTCTGCACCACTTCCTTCCTTACCCTCACTATATCTTTCCCACTCCCTTCTCCAGGATTCAAAAGTTACTATAGAGAGTTAACTTAAATATGAGTTTTTTTGCACTGTCTTACTAGATTTTCTACCCACCCACTGCTCCTTTGTCATATGCTAATATTGCACCTCACATAAATCTCCTGTATGACTCTTTGTTGTAACTTCTCTTAATTATTTGCTCATGTATCTATTTCTGACACTAGACTGTGAACACCCTTGGATCATAGTGCCTTTTGTCTTTGTAGTTTCAGTGCCTGGTCCCAGACAAAGGCTGTCAAGAAGGAACCATGTAACTGGTGACATCACTCCTCCTGAGGGTGTATTTGGATTGAGGGTGAATCCAAATATTTACTTTTATATCTAAGGCTAAATCTTAGGAACTTTTGTTGATCTACAGAGTTAGCTCTTTGGAAGAAAACACATGTACTAACTTAAGCACAATCAAATGATACATGAATCTACATGGACCCCTAAAGGGCTTAGTTACATATCCATGGGTGCATATGTGACAGTTATGAATATCACACATCTCCCTGTCTTCCTGGCCGCGGGTTTTTGTTTTTGTTGTTTTTAATTTGCAAAACAAGCGACCTGTGATGTGAACTCTACGGGGATTTTCAGGCCCGAAAGCCTGTGATTCTCATTCTACGTGGGCAAGACTGCCTGTGAAGTGTCTTCACTGCTATTTTGAGGGCAGGTTGAGCCTGGGGCCGTTTGTGTCACTGTCTCAGTGTCTCAGAGATAGCATGCTGTTTACATGCAGCAGTGCGGCCCTGCCTCTGATAGCTGATCCTATCAGACTGGGTTATTTCCAGCTGTCTTCAGGAGCAGACAGCTGCAGTGTCCAAATTTGCCTGCTTCACCACTGGAGAGTGTAGGCAGTAGTCACACTCCTTGTAGGGTTCTTGGACTGACAGACAAATGCTTGGGCGTGTTCGACCTCACAGGCACAGAAAGCCAACCCGTAAAATCTGACCTGGATCCAGGGCTATTTCACATTTTCACTAGGTTTGAAAATTTCTTCAGTAGCCAGTTGGGGCCAGAATTGAGAGAGAGCAAATGAGCCTAAAGAAATTGAGGAAATGGTACAAATTCACAATCGGCTAATAATGATAATGACAATTTTGTAAGCATGTAAGTTTACAGGTATAGTAGATTTTTTTTTTTTTTGGTAAATATGTAGATATTGTAGGTAGTGATGGTTCAAAATGATATCACAAGGAGCTGAAAAAGAGAGCTTGAAAGACCCAATATTTGGGGGCATAACTGTGTACATACCTCTCTCTATAGAGCCAGATAGATACTTTCAAGATTTAGGTACTTTTCTCAGTACTAACACTGGAGCAGAAAAATGAAAACTTAGAAGTTGTTAGAAGAGAGTGATGGCAATAGTTGAAAATGGCAACATGACTTTTACTCACTAGGAAGCTCCAGTATGCATGTTAACTTAACTTGATACTGTTTATTAAAAAAATGCTCATGATGACCATTTTGAAGATGGAATCCAGACCTCTTCTCTGCCCTCAGCAAAGCTGTGTACCACATAGTTAAAGAGCCATTGCCTCCACCCTAACCAGATACTGAGTCTCTGGGACCAAAAGGAGCCTAGAGTCCATCTCTTCCTGCCTGGACATCTCCTCTTTTGTGCCACACTGCAGCTGGACTTGTTTGCAAAGAGAATGATGTGATTTAACTGAAATGACCTTGTTTTCCAAAGGGATATCGACAGCTCCCTGAGAGGAACAAATTTCCCTGATTTAAGTTAAATTCAGAAGGATAACAGACTCAAGTCTAAGTCACTTAGTCTCTTTTACCTGGTTTCTCCTTAACAAAAGAACTTGGAGGGCTTAGCTTCCTGTAGTTGCCCCAAGACACTAAAAACTTTCGTTATGTAAGTTCTAGCAATACACCAATTTCAATTATACAAATTATTTTTATTAGGGTGTAATTGAGTTATAATATATTAGTTTCAGGTGTACAACATAATGGTTTCATATCTGTATATATTGCCAAATAATCTCCACAAGAAGTCTGGTTAACATCCATACACATTATTTTAAACGGTTCTTCGTGATGGGCAAAGAATTAGGTTTGGTATGGCAGAGGAGTCGAAGGTTCCAGAAGACTCTTCAATAGAGAAGTCATCCACTACTTACCTTGCCAAGAAGAAAAAGACTGACTTTGGTTAAAATGCAGGCATCATTATTAAATAAAACTGACCACTAATATGAAACCCAAGTCTCTGGAAGTTTCTCTAAAGTTTTATTAGGTAAATCTGAATTGCCTTGAATTTTCATAATAAGGTCCAGAAAGTAAAAAGATAATGATGTAGCTCCACTGAAAAAAATTTGGTTTTCATATTCTTGGGCAATATTTAATATTACAAGGTCAGAAATAATGGGAAACTAACACATTACAAAGAGATCAAGTCGTTGTTTTTCAATAAGAACTTGTAATAGGTACATAAGCTAACGAAGTAGTCTTACTTGATTGTAAAGGATTGCAGGATATGTTGTAATAACAACCACACCATCATTTTAATATGTTTGCCAAGTACCACGAAGCTTCTATCAAATATCTTTCCAGCCTAAAATTGTTGGGAAAATGTAGTTATTTTTGGAGACTCTTGAGAAACTTTTTTTCTCATGTGCTAGTTTTCTAGGGTTTTTGAGAAAACTTTAAGCCACTTGTTATGGGAAATTACTAAGATGGGAGAGACACCACAGTTCCATACTGTCCTTTCTGTTTTTAAAAATCTCTCTCTCACAGTGCTGTTCACACTAGGACAAAAAAATTTCATCACTTGAAATGCAAAGGTATTTTTCTCCTTGAACATTGACCTTGACCTTTCCTGGCTTTCCTATAACAAAATATAGGTGATAAGTGGCAGGGCTAGGAGGATCCCAACCCGGGCAATTGGCTTCAGGGTCTGAATGCACAGCCACTACATCAGTCAGCCTCATCTGTACAATTAACAAAAACTTCAGGGATTCAGGTGTCTATGTGTATGTGGTGGTGTGTTTAATGTTAAAGATTCTAAGGTCATTATTTCCTAAGAAACAGACTGCCACGTTGCTACCTTATAACTTACTGCTAAAATTGAAAATCCAGGAGCCATATTTTAGCTGACTTAAAGGCATTAAAGTTCTGTTTCACCTGGGAAGACTGAAAACTTGAACTGTATTTGAGATAAAAATACAAGGTAGGCACAGCTTGAAACTTTAAAGGCCAATCAATTGTCTCCAGTTTTGTTTTTTTTTAATTTTCAAGCTTACAGAAAAACTGAGAGAATAGTATATGAAGTAGCCATAGAAACTTCATTGAGATTTATCATTGCTAATATTTTGTCACATTTGATTTCGATATTTTTTCTTTTGCTCAAGTATTTGTAAGTGAATCACAGCTATCATGACATATTACCCTAAATATTTAACTGTACATCACAGAAAAATAAGGCCAACTTCCCACTTTCTCCCATAATTTGCAATATAGCTATATTATTATCACTTTTAAGAAAATTATAATAATTGTAATTCCTTAATACCATCTAATAGTTAAGCCATATTCAAATTGTGAAAAATATATATTTTACGGCCATTTTGTTCAAGCCAGGGTCAAAACAAGGTCCAGTTATTGAATTTACTTGTTATAATTCAAGACTCCTTTTCTAATTTATTTTTGAAGTTGCTTCATTGGACTTCTATAAACTCCTTTTAAATATTCCTTAAAATAAGTGAGTGATTTTTTGAAATCCAAAAGCAAAGAATGGCATTTGGAGTTGATATCTTTTTAGAGAAACTAAAATAAAAGATAACCCTCTGTCTTTTAATGATCTTTTAGACATCCTTTCCAATTGTCTAGTGCAATGACTTGCCCACCTCTTACCATGGTCTCATCTTTTCCAGCCCATGTAACAGAAGAAAAACAATGAAAAAATTTAAACCTTAGAAATTCAGCGGTGAGGGGCTTCCGTGGTGGCGCAGTGGTTGAGAGTCCGCCTGCCGATGCAGGCGACACGGGTTCGTGCCCTGGTCCAGGAAGATCCCACATGCCGCGGAGCGGCTGGGCCTGTGAGCCATGGCTGCTGAGCCTGCGCGTCCGGAGCCTGCGCTCCGCAACAGGAGAGGCCACAGCAGTGAGAAGCCCGCGTACCGCCAAAAAAAAAAAAAAAAAAAAAAAAGAAATTCAGAGGTGAAAGCTCAGAAATGTTGGAGATCAACCAGCATAACCACCACCTTTTTTTTTTTTTTTAATAAATTTATTTATTTAATTATTTATTTTTTGGCTGCATTTGGTCTTTGTTGCGGCACACAAGCTTTCTCTAGCTGCGGCGAGCGGCACATTGCAGTGCCCAGGCTTCTCTTGTTGTGGAGCACGGGCTCCAGGCGCAAGGGCTTCAGTAGTTGCGGCTCACGGGCTCTAGAGCGCAAGCTCAGTAGTTGTGGCACACGGGCCCAGCCACTCCACGGCATGTAGGATCTTCCCAGACCAGGGCTCTAGCCCATGTCCCCTGCATTGGCAGGCAGACTCTCAACCACTGTGCCACCACGGAAGTCTAACCACCTCCCTTAACGTATTAGAAAAACAAGTTCCAAGGTGAAGTAAACTGCCCTCAGCCACAACTACATATTAGCAGAAAATGAAACTAGAATAAATGTCCAATCCTTTTTCCAGTAATACCACCACAGAAGAAGATCATATTACCTGGCCTCTGTCCTTCTAAAAGGTTGCAGAACAAATGACTTTTCAGATCCTATGCTCTGGCACCAAAGTCAATAAGGCTATTACTGACATTCCAATTTGCATCAGTGACAGCACATTTTATCAAACAAGTCTTCAGTTTAACCCCAAAGACCCGGTTCAAATCTGTGGACGTGAGGTCAAAGGTTTGTACTGAGTCTTTCGTGCTTAGCTGAATACCTAATGAAGCCATGTACAGGACAGGATGGACAATGGCTCTCAGTAGAACCTTGCAAACTCAGCCAGTCACAGGCTTGTGGAGATCCAACGCAACAACATTTTCTCAGTGTGATTTTAAACCCAGCTTTTCTTTTGTCATTGAGGAAATAACTCTCCTCTTTCCATGTGTTTCTGCGGCTGTCCTGAACTTCCAATCATGACTTACCTCCATCGAAAGGGAATTATAATCAGACTTGGGTAGTCATGGAACCCCTATCCCCTATTTACAGTGATTTACAGGGTGCATGTGTATGACCCAAGCACAGCCAAGCCAAACACTCATGCAATTCAATACATGGGAGTAAGACTTCAAATATATATATGTATATCTCTCTTTCTTTTGGCTCATACCCTGTAAGGGTATGGGCTTGACAACCTTTCCTGCCACATGGCGAGAACCTGAGGTCAATACTTAATGAAAAAGTGACTCATGCAGATCTGAGATGTAGAATGAGAGACCCCTGACAACACCACATGGGCCTACTTAGAATTCTGTTATGTAAGCTAATAAGGGCGCTTTTTGCTTTTGATAGCTGCTGTTATATTTCTGTCATTTACATCCAAAAGAGTCTTTATGAGCACAAAGCTCTGATTTGCAGAGAATCATGAAGCCCTGAGGTTTTCAGAATATCTAAAGATAGTGATTTGTACCTTGCCACACTATTTCTAATTTTGAAAGCAGAAGTTACACATGCACAGGGGTCCTCTATCCACTAGTGACCAATCAGAAATAAAATTTGTGTTTTTCCCTTTTTTAGAGAGAGAAGTGCCAGAGACTACATAGTTTAGACCAAGATAAAAAAATAAATAAAAAATCACCTTAGAGCCACAGACAGTAGCCTGATTTAGAAAGGTAGAAATATGGTACCTTGGATTTACTTGAGAAGCTCCCTTAGAAGCATATATCATCTTGGCTACATCACTGAGAGTTGCCTCTTGAGAAAAGTGGGGGTGTGTGACAAATCTGGGTGGTGTGGGGAAAGAGGTCAAGATCAGCTACTCCTCCCTTGGGTAGGTCACTGAGGAGGAGGAGAGATGGGAGACCAAGGCCCAGGAACTAGTAAACATCAGGACTGGATCTGCCCCAGCCCCTGGGAACTAGCTTGTACTTGGAAACTGTCTGTATCTGTATAACAGCAATTTCTGGTGTTATGAACCAGAAATGAACCACCTTTGGCCAACCTCACAACTGAAGAAGTGGAATGGCTGCAGTATTCTGGACTAGCAATCACTGTTCCAAATGTGTAGGGTGGTCTTCAACAGTGAGAGGCAGGTCTTCAAGAGTGTATGGCCTCAAATGAAGCAAACACTGGGCTCTCTTTACTTGATCCTGGGCGGAACTGCTGCAATATATTTAGTGCAAGTTTTTGTGTGCACACTGTTACAGTCCCAAGGGAGGCAATTATAGTTTGTAAACCAGAAGAGGGAAATAACAAATCATTTGTTCTTACCCATAGGCAGTAGGTACCTATAGGGATTTATATATAGGGAAGACACCATACTGCTTCTACATTCCCAACACAATGGGTTAATTTTACTTAGAAGCTAAGTTGTGAAATTCTCTTGACAATTGCTTTACATATTCCTCTTCTCTTACCTAAGTTTCTGTCCCATAGCCTGTGTCCTTTTTAATTTATCAGGTGTCTTTCACAATCTGTAACAGATTCCTATCGTCTAGTCTTATCCTTTTGTTATTCTACCTACCAGAAATGTTTATTAGGTTGCCCCAGTGAGCTCAATCTTTCTTCAGCCATCACTGTCAGGCTCCCTAACAGAGATTTCTGCTGTCACACACTGGGATCTTGCTTCACCCTGTATTCTGAATTTTCTGGAAACATTATTTTTGGTTTCAACATAGGCAATTAATCATGCACATTTACGACCTTCAATCTCCAAGAAGGCTTCAGGAAATACCAAATGAGAGACTTCATGGACGAGTAGGCAAAATGCCAGCTCAGAGGTGGGGATACTTGATACTCCAGTATTTCTAGCTCTAAGACATATTGCCTGCATCTGCGTACAGAGACATTTAAGTGCTCTGCTTAGGGGGGAAGGTAAGAAGCAGAAGAAATTTTAGAGATCTTCTCTCTTTCCCCAGCCTACCTCCTCCAACTATCTTCAATCTTTTTAATCCCGTCCCTCAGGATTGTTCCTTTGCCTCTTTACTATCTACTACAGCCCGAAAGTTGGCTCAGCCTAGAAATGTTATTGGGCAGAAAAATCTTAATAGGGGGGATGGTCATGGGCAGAAAGGTGGTTGGAAAATATATTAGTGGGGTGGGTTGGGGATAGGAGCTGAAATCTGGGAGGGGTTTCATTACTCTAGTAACAGAAACACAGAGGGAATGAGTGAGAAAAACCAAAATCATAATTCGTTATGAATTCAGATTCTAACTTGGTCCAATAGTTGTCTCCAAAGTCACTGTATTACAGGATTTGACCTCATGATTCTATATTTTTCTTTTATAAATTATAAAAGTAATGCCTGTGCCTTGTAACAAAATCAAGTAAAACAGAAGTCTCAAAGATATAAAACCTCCCAAATCTGATTCTCTGGAAGAAAAAATGGTTTATAATTCAGTAATTTAAAAAAATTTTTAGACTTGCAAGTTTTTTCTTTATATACTTGCATTATTTTCAACATATAATACACACATGCAAATGGTTCCTTTCTGAAAAAAACCTGTTTTATTCTTTTGCATAAATGGGATAATAATAAACATACTCTTCAGCATATTTTTTACTCTTATTCAAACATGGACACTATGATTGTTGGTTTTGAGGTATATAGATTTGAACTTTAATGGGTAACTCTCTGCAGATTATTATTTATGAAAAAGTCAATATTTAATTAATTTGTTCAACAAGCAGTGAATAAAAAGCCTGATATCTGTTCTTATGGGGATTAAATTCTATTAGGAAAATAAAGCCAAAACAAATAGATATGTAAACTAGAAAAATATCAGATAGCAATAACTACTATTCAAATAATGAAAATAATGGTGCTGTGATAGAGTGACTGGGTAGCTGCTTCAGATTTTTATGGCATCTCTTTAAAGTCTTATCCACCAGGAAAAATAAAGGGATGAATTTTTTATTATAATTTTTGTACAATTAATTTCTCAGAATTCAAATATATCTTCCAAATGCTAATAACTGGGGGTATAAATTCTAGCAGGCTTTAAGCAATGGTATACTGTAAGGCCAGTTATTTCTGAGTCAATAACTATGAGTTTGATTGACGTTGGCAGTATTACAGGACCATATTTTTACATGGCTGAACTGTTCTTGAACAATTACTATAATGTACTAGGTACAAATCGTCTTTTATTCAGCACCAGGCATACTTGTCTTATCTTCCCACCAATTTCCACCCCCCCACCCAACACCTATTCTTTCATTACTTTTATAAAAGAAAAACTATTATAAGATAGATAAAGAAAACCCATCCCTATTGGCTTTTTTTCTTTTGGCCTGCCCTCTCTTTATGCTATGTTAGAGTTGAAATATTGCATTCATGGACTTCTGGTTTATTCTTCAGATGGATTTTATTTGTGAGTTTATGTCATTGGTTTGTGGTTCCAATATCTCACAGAATACCTCTTTTTATTTTCATCAGAGGAAGAACAAGAACTAAGAAAGAGATGTAGGTTCTATCAGCAATTCACCTAGGAAAAATTCCAATCTTTTTTCTGAACTGTTCTACAAAGAAATTGCAAAGTCATCACAAAAGAGACTGAAACTGAAGTCAATTCTTAACTATCAAAATATTTCCAAGAAAATATACTTTTTGAATAAAGGAGTAAAACCCAGTCCCATGAAAGCAATCCTTCTTTTATCTCCGTGTGGAAGCATAGTGTGGGAGGGCTCTTCCCAAGCTCCAAGATTCTGTGACTTCCCTTAACTCTAAATGTCTTACTTAAAGAGAGGAAGTTAATGGGTGAAAAGTACAGTTGTTTACTACAACAAAGAGCTTTTTAAAAAATCCTCAACATTTTTTATCCTTTCTTCCTTGATATATTCCCATGATGATTTTTTACCATCATTTAAAAAAAATTGTATGGATAATTATAATTTTTGTGTAAAATATTAATGTACTACATGGAGGTAATCTAAATGTGCCATATTAGGAAAATGATTTAATCATTATGAAGTATTTCCTGTAATAACCATCTGAATGTGAAATGTTCATAATGTTTCTTTGCCATTTTCATATTTTCCTAGATTCAGGATAAGTATTTATCAAAATTAAACCACATTGACAAGTTTTGGTCTCCACTAAGTTGTGAGCTCCCTGAAAGGAGTCCACGTGCATCTTTGTGACTCCCTAGTATCTGTGTTGTGGGTTTAGCAGTGATATTACAAAGATTATTTGTATTCTGAGCTCTTGTTAAGTGTTAAGCACTGTACTAAATGCCTTTTATTTTATTTTCTCTTTTTTCACTTTTTTTTTTTTTTTTTTTTTTTTTTTTTTTTTTTTTTTTTTTTTTTTTTTTTTTTTTTTTTTTTTTTTTTTTTTTTGGCGCGGCTTATGGATTCCCTGACCAGGGATTAAACCCAGGCCACTGCAGTGAAAGCACCAGGTCCTAACCACTGGACCACCGGGGAATTCCCCTAAATGCCTTTGAAACACTAGTCTACTTCAATCATCAGAACAACCTTAAGAGTTTACAGATGAGAAAATTTAAGCTCGAGAGGTTAAATAACTTGCCCCAAGTCACACAGTCAATAAGTGTTACAGCCAGGAACTAACTTGGGTCTGGCTGACTGCTATATTTTTGCTTTTCACTAGTATATTGAACTGCTACTTAGAAATTAAGATGACAAGCAGCTTTCTACAGAGTCTGGCAGAAAAACACTGAAGATGTTGTTGGTGGTACTAGTATAAGCTTCATTATCATGATGCCAAGGAATATGAAAAAATTCCTGCCCTCAAGTATATTAAAATGTAGTAGGGAGTATTAGGTAGTTACTAAATGACTGTAATGCAAGATAGAATAAGGAAAGGATCATAAGGCAAGTACAAATACATGTATTAAGGAGGTGGCCTACCGAACAATGGACAGAGTTTCAATGCTTAGGAGATGAAAGGATGTCACTCCAGGTGGACAGAACATCGTGAACAAAGGCAATGAGGTTGGAACATACAGAGTGTGTACAGTGATCAATGAGGAATTTAATGACTGGAGTGTGAGGAGGTGTAGGGGAGCAAGGAAAGAAAAGACTAGAAAGGTAGATTACTTAATTGTACTATCATCCAGTAGAACTTGAACTTTCTAGAACTTGTTGACAAAAGAGCTCATCAAAATACCATGATGAAATCTAAAAACATTTTGTCTACTGGATCTAGCAATTCTGCAACCTTGACTAAAGAAAATGAAGTCAATATGACTCACCAGCCCCGTCCTACTCTCCTCCAATATATTTTTCACACTAGAGTCTGTGTAAACCTCTTACAACTCAAATCCGATTATGCTGCATTTTTCTTAACTAACTGGATGAGTTTCTCATTTCCCAAATTCACATGCTCACCTCTTCAGCCGCCTGTCTTACAGGACCCCACCTTTAAGAGGTTCCAGCCACACTAAACTTCTCTCTGCTTCTGAGGTGCGATTTCTTCTGGGCAGCACGCACGCTCTTCCTTCACACCTCCATCCCTGTCTCTCAGGTCCCAACCTAGCTGGCCTTCTTCTGTGTTCACGTGGTCTGCTTCGTAGATCCCACCCTGCAGAGCTCTCTTATGCCATTTGCTGCATACCTCTATTTGTGTATTTGCCGCAATATTTTGTTACATTAAATTTTAGAGGCTTTTTATTATTTATTCTTACATTCCCAGTTCCTGAAGCAAAGTAGGCACGCAGTAGGTGTACACTGAGTAAATGAATGGAGGGATGATGGATTGGAATTCCCCTGTGGACTTAGTTTGCAAGTCATAGAACCGAGAAATTTCCTGTTGTTGTTCTTAGATGGTGAGATTTTCAGCATCTATATGGATAGCTCAAGTCTCTTCCTCCTCTATTCAATCTCTGAGATGGTTGTCAAGATAACTTCTCTGTATCCTTAATCCATCCAGGTGACTGTAATATGCTCCAACAATTAGAGCATTTGTTTTCTATCCTTTTTACTTCAAATATTCTCAAAGCTGATTTCCCCACAGCTTGTGGATTTATAAAGAATTCTTTTTTGAAAAGTATACTTTCCCACCTCTTTACTGAAAGCCTGTGTCCCATCCCAATATGTTTTAAGATTATATTCCCTGTTCTGTTTTCTCCCAAGAATTACTGGAAATCCCTCAAACTACTTTTCTTGGAAAGTACAGTTGCAGTCCTTTTATAGGAATGAGTTTCCATTTCTTTTCAGAGTTCCATCCAAGCCAATATGTAGTTATCCTCAGAATGCACTGCAAAACAACTTGGGGAAGCAGCTGTACAATCCACTGTAACCAAACTGCATGCTATACACTCTTTCATTTTATATATTATTTATATGCTCTGATCAAAAAGTGATTTTACACAACTAATTTCATAATTTAAGTTAATGATTCTCACTTAAGAATGACTTAATTCAATTCATTAAGAATTAAATTTGGTATAATCTCTTTACAAAGATATTTTCCTCACTAGTTAAAACTTTATCTTCATTAGATTTTATTCTCTAATAGTGTTTCTCCCTGGCATTCAAGAAGTTCAGGCGCATTTTTTTTGTTTTGTTTTGTTGTTTTTATTGAGGTGTAGTTGGTTTAGAATATTATATTATTTCAGATGTACAACATAGCGATTCAAAATTTTTATAGATTATACTCCATTTAAAGTTAGAAAATATTGGTTATGTTACCTGTGCCTTACAATATAAACTTGTTGCTTGTTTACTTTATACATAGTAGTTTATACCTCTTAATCCCCTTTCCCTATTTTGCCCCTCCCCACGTCTTTCTCTCCACTGGTCATCACTAGTTTGCTCTCTGTATCTGTGAGTCTTTCTTTTTTGTTATATTCAATAGTTCGTTTTATTTTTTAGATTCCACGTATAAGTGATAACATACAGTATTTGTCTTTCTCTAGCTGACATATTTCACTAAGCATAATACCCTCCAGGTCCACCCATGTTGCTACAAATGGCAAATATTTTTTCTTTTCTATGGTTGAGTAGTATTCAGTTGTATATATATATATACTACTTATTCTTTATCTATTCTTCTGTTGATGGACATTTAGATTGCTTCCATATCTTGGTTACTGTGCTACTATGAACATTGGAATGCATATATCTTTTCAAATTAGTGTTTTTGTTTTCTCTGGACATATGCCCAGGAGTGGAATTGCTGAATCATATGGTAGTTCTATTTTTAGTTTTTTGAGGCCCCTCCATACTGTTTTCCACAATGGCTAAACCAATTTACACTCCCAACAACAGTGTACAAGGGTTCCCTTTTCTCCATATCCTTGCCAACATTTGTTATTTGTGGTCTTTTTGATGATAGCCATTCTGACAAGTGTGAGGTGATATCTCACTGTGGTTTTGATTTGCAAAAAAAACTGATGATTAGTGATGCTGAGCATCTTTTCAAGTGCCATCTGTATGTCTTCTTTGGAAAAAAGTCTGTTCAGGTCTTCTGCCCATTTTTAAATCAGGTTGTTTGTTTTTTGATGAGTTTTAAGAGCTATGTATGTATTTTGGATATTAACCACTTATAATCCATGTAATTTTCAAATATTTTCTCCTGTTCAGTAGGTTATCTTTTCATTTTGTCAATGGTTTCCTTTGCTGTGCAAAAGCTTTTTTTTTTTTTGCGGTACGCAGGCCTCTCACTGTCGTGGCCTCTCCCGTCGCGGAGCACAGGCTCCAGACGCTCAGACTCAGCGGCCATGGCTCACGGGCCCAGCCGCTCCACGGCATGTGGGATCTTCCCGGACCAGGGCACGAACCTGTGTCCCACCTGCATCGGCAGGAGGACTCTCAACCACTGCGCCACCAGGGAAGCCCTGTGCAAAAGCTTTTACGTTTAGTTAGGTCTCATTTGTTTATTTTTGCTTTTGTTTCCTCTGCCTTAGGAGACAGAGCTAAATAATATTGCTATGATTTATATCAAAGGATGTTCTGCTTATGTTTTCTTCTAGGAGTTTTATGATTTCCAGTCTTACATTTAGGCCTTTAAACCATTTTGAGTATTTTTGTATATGGTGTGAGAAAGTGTTCTAATTTCATTTTTTTATGTGTAGCTGTCCAGTTTTTCTAGCACCACTTATTGAAGAGACATTGTATATTCTTGCCTACTTTGTCATAGATTAATTGACTGTAAATCTGTGGGTTTATTTCTGGGTTCTACTTTCTGTTCCACTGATCTGTGTGCCTGTTTTTGTGCCAGTATCACAATATTTTGATTACTGTAGCTTTGTGAGATAGTCTGAAGTCATGGAGCATGATTTCTCCAGCTCTGTTCTTCTTTCTCAAGATTGTTTTAGCTATTCAGGGTCTTTTTATTTGCATACAAATTTTAAAAAACTTTGTTCTAGTTCTGTGAAAACTGCCATTGATACTTTAATAGGGATTGCACTGGATCTGTAGATTGCCTTGGGTAGTATAGTCATTTTAACAATATTAATTCTTCCAGTTCATGAACAAAATGTGTCTTTCTGTTTGTGTCGTCTTCAGTTTCTTTCATCAGTGTCTTATAGTTTTATGAGTACAGGTCTTTTGCCTCCCCAGGTAGTTTATTCCTAGGTATTTTATTCTTTTTGATGCAACTATAAATGGGATTTTTTTCCTTATTTTCTCTTTCTCATAGTTCATTGTTAATGTATAGAAATGCAAGAGATTTCTGTGTATTAATTTTGTATTCTGCAACTTTACCAAATTCATTGATAAGCTCTGGTCGTTTTTGGGTGGCATCTTCAGGATTTTCTATTGATAGTATCATATCATCTGCAAACAGTGGTTTTACCTCTTCCTTTCCAATTTGGATTCCTTTTATTTCTTTTTCTTGTCTGATTACTGTGCTGAGACTCCCAATACTATGTTGAATAAAAGTGGCAAAAATGGGCATCCTTGACTTCTTCCTGATCTTATAGGAAATGCTTTCAGCTTTTCACCATTGAGTATGATGTTAGCTGTGGGTTTGTCATATGTGGCCTTTATTATGTTGAGGTATGCTCCCTTTATGTCTACGTTCTGGAGAGATTTTATCATAAATGGGTGTCAAATTTTGTTGAGAGCTTTTTTGCATCTACTGAGATGATCATATGGTTTTTATTCTTCAATTTGTTAATGTGGTGTATCACACTGATTGATTTGCAGATATTGAAAAATACTTGCATCCCTGGGATAAACCCCACTTGATCATGGTGGTATGATCCTTTTAATGTATTGTTAGATTTGGTTTGCTAACATCTTTTGTTGAAGATTTTTGTATCTATGTTCATAAGTGATATTGGCCTGTAATTTTGTGTGTGTGTGATAGCTTTGTCTGGTTTTGGTATTAGGGTGATGCTGGCCTCATAGAATGAATTCAGAAGCTCTCCATCCTCTGCAATTTTTTGGAATAGTTTCAGAAGCATAAGTGTTAAATCTTCTCTAAATGTTTGGTAGAATTCACTTGTGGAGCCATCTGGTCCTGGACTTCTGTGTTGGGAGTTTTAAAATTACCAATTCAATTTCATTACTGGTATTCAGTCTGTTCATATTTTATATTTCTTCCTGGTTCAGTCTTGGAAGGTTGTGTCTTTCTAAGAATTTGTCCATTTCTTCTAGGTTGTCCATTTTATTTTGTGGTGAGTTTGGCTAAAGGCTTATCAATATTGTTTACCTTTTCAAAGAATCAGCTTTTCATTTCATTGATCTTTTCTTTGTTGTTGCTGTTGTTTCTATTTCATTTGTTTCTACCCTGATCTTTATGATTTCTTTCCACTAACTTTGGGTTTTGTTTGTTCTTCTCTTTCTGGTTCTTTTAGGTGTGATGTTAGGTTGTTTATTTGAGATTTTTCTTGTTTCCTAAGGTAAACTTATACAGCTATAAACTTCCTTCTTCAAACTGCTTTTGCTGAATCACATAGATTTTGGATCATTGTGTTTTTGTTTTCATTTGTCTTCAAGTATTTTTTTTATTTCTTCAGTGATCCATTGGTTGTTTAGCAGCATACTGTTTAGCATATTGTGTTTTTTGAAGTTGTTTTCTTGTAGGTGATTTCCAGCCTCATGGTGTTTTTGCCAGAAAAGATGCTAGATGTGTTTTCAATTTTCTTAAATTTACCAAGGCTTGTTTTGTGGCCTAGCATGTGATCTATCCCAGAGGATGTTCCATGTGCACTTGAAAAGAATGTGTATTCTGCTGTTTTTGGAAGGAATGTGCTATATATTTCTATTAAGTCTATCTGGCCTAATGTGTCATTTAAGGGCAGTGTTTCCTTATTAATTTGTCTGTCTGGAAGATCTGTACATTGATGTAAGTGGGATATTAAATTCCCCTATTATTATTGTGTTACTGTCCTTATGTAACACATAAGGGCCATGTGGGCCATGTGGGTCCTTCAGTTGTGGTGGGCTAACTACAGCAGGTGGTCTGACAGGTGGGGCTGGCCTCCAGTTTGGTTGGTTGCCAAGCCCTGCCTTGTGTAGAGGCTGCTGGCCACTGGTTGGTGCGGCAGGGTCATGAGGGGTCCCTGGGGCTAGTGCTGGCTCACTGGTAGGCAGAGTTGGGGTCCAGAAGATCCTGGATCTGGTACCTGCTTACCAGTGGGTGAAGCCGGGTCCTGAGGCTCATGGTGGCACATTGGCTGGCAGAGCTAGGTCTTGGAGTCTGGCTGCAGGGCCCAGGGATCTCAGAGGTGGTATTGGATTGCTGGTGGTTTGGGGTAGTTCCTGAACAGCTGGCTATGGGGGTCCAGGTTGCCCTGAAGCTTGTGTTAGCCTGCTGGAGACCAAGGCTGTGGACCAGCTGGGTGCTGGCCTGCTGGTGGTTGGGATGGGTGCAGTCATTGCAGGATGTGGGGCTGTGGGGCTGTGGTTGTCCTGGGGCTGGTGATAGGTGAGGCTGGTACTGAAGCTAGATCAGGCTTGGTAAGCATGGCCAGGGCCCAGGGCATGTGGGGCCAGGTCCTGGGCTCTCTGGTGAGCAGGGCCATGGCCAGGGGTGACTGTGGGCTCAGGGGATCTTAAGAGAGTCTGTCTGCTCATTGGGAGGGCTATGTCCCAGCCTAGTTAATTGCTTGGCCTGAGGCATCCCAGTCCTGGTGCCTACAGGTTCGTGAGCAGGGATGGGGCTTTGTCTTGAGGCTAATAGGCTAGAGGGATGATTTCGAATGGTGCTTGCCAGCACCAGTGTCCATGTGGTAGAATGAGTTTCCCAAAATGGCTGCCACCAGTGTCTAGGTCCCCAGGGTGAGCTCCAGTTGCCTTCTCCCTCCAGGAGACGCTCCAAGATCAACAGGTAGGTCTGACCCAGGCTCCTTTCAAATTACTGCTTCTATTCTGGGTCCCAGAGTGTGTGAGATTTTGTGTGCGCCCTTTATGAGTGGAGTCTCTCTTTCCCCCAGCTCTCTGGGTCTCCCAAAAGTAAGCACTGCTGGCCTTCAAAACCAAACATTCTGGGGCTCATCTTCCTGGCACAGGACCCCCAGGCTGGGGAATCCTATGTGAGCTTCAGACCAGTCACTTCTTGGGGAGAACCTGTGCAATTGTAATTATTCTCCCATCTGTGTGTTGCCCAGCTGGAGGTTTTGGGTCTTGACTATACCACAACTCTGCTCCTCTTACCCATCTCATTGTGATTTCTTCTTTATCTCTTTAGTTGTAGAAGATCTTTTCTGGTAGGTTCTGGCCTTTTTCATTGATAGTTGTTCATAAATAGTTGTAATTTTGGTGTGCCCATGAGAGAAGGTAAGCTAAGTGTCTTTCTACTTCAGTATCTTGGGAACTCAATCAATTCCACTTGTTTTTTTTGGGGTTTTTTTTGTGGTACGCGGGCCTCTCACTGTTGTGGCCTCTCCCACTGTGGAGCACAGGCTCCGGACGCACAGGCACAGCGGCCATGGCCCACGGGCCCAGCCTCTCCGCGGCACGTGGGATCCCCCGGACCGGTGCACGAACACGTGTCCCCTGCATTGGCAGGCAGACTCTCAACCACTGCGCCACCAGGGAAGCCCCCACTTGTTTTTAAACTCATATTAATGCATGTCTGTAATAAGGAAGCAAGCTGCTGGTCCCTGGTCCTCTTGGGGACCAGGAAATGGGTGAGTTGGGGAAGAGCCCCAGATCTAAGTGCTTAAGCTTTACTTAAGTGACTAAGTATTTATTTAAACTGAATAGACTACTTAAATCATACAGATATACTCTGCCATCCAGACTTTATTTTATTTCATTTTAATAATAAAATCTGCTAACATCTGACTGAGATTAGGGCTCTGGAAAAATTATGAAAATAGGTTGAAGCATGGAGATCATAAGGTAATTGTAGAGAACAGGCCACTTCAGAGGAGTGAGGGTGAGTAGGCTTCAGAGGAATGTCTTAAGACATGGAGAGTCAGCAGTCTCTCTGATGCAAATATCATCTTCTAGTTTGAGGGTCATCTGAAGGCAAGGCAAGATGGGTGGTGATTCTCAAAGTCCAATAGTTGAGTTTGGGACACAGGGTCCTGTAGCTATAACAGCCTGTGAATTGTTCAGCAACATTCAGCGTGACTCATCAGTCATGCTTCTCTTAAGTAACTTGTTTATTCTTGAGGCCAATTTTACTTATTCTGAAGAAAGAAAAGATTAACATCTTAAGGACCTAGTGCTAGGATTCATGAGGATGTAATCAACTCAGAGATATTCTGAGTCCACATTTGTCTTCTATAACTGTAGAAGATGCATATCAGCAAAATACCTGAATATTATAGCAACTATGGAGCTCCTTCTTATGCATGTAGGTAGGTAGGTATGTCTGTATCCATTAAATGCTTAGTTCCCTACCTATCAAGTCTAGCCTTCTTATTTAGAGACTGTGTAGCTCAGCCTTCCAGGTACGGATCTTTTTGTGGCCAACTCACTTTATCTGACAATTTACAGAGAATATACAGGCTCTCTTCCCTGATGAGTACTATGCCTGATGTTAGGTGCTAAATAATTAATTATCTCTTCTAAACAGAATTATTTTTCCTACAGATATATCTCAATTAACAAGAGACTACTTCTAACAATAGTAACATAAAGACTTTGTTACATATCTAAAAAATAAACCTAAGCATGATTGTAAATAAAAATATTTATTGAGTGCCTCTCTGTGCCAGGCACTCTACGGATGCTATTTTGAATTCTTATATCCACACTGCAAGATTGATATTATGATTTTCAACTTATAAATGGAGAACCAGGGATTCAGTGAAACCAAACAACTTGCCCAAATCACCCAACTAATTATTAATTGGCTAAATTCTGGTTGGTCCCCAAGTGTGTCAAATTTCAAAACTCCTATTCTTTTCTAGACCATTTTTGCTTGCCTTCTTCCCTGGACCTTGACAGAGTAATAATCTCCCCTTTTCTTCTCAAATCAGGAGGGAACCTGATCCCCAAAAACCTTGGTTAAAATGGAGGACGCTTCTCCTCCTTTCTGTAGATCCTCCCATCAAGTGACATAGATGTCATATGACTATTGCTCAGACATTACTTCCCTCCGTTTTACTCTCTAAGTTGATTTAACTATAGAAGCAGTGGGTATGTTGCCTCTTCAACGGGCCCGAGGCCAGCCAAGATTCACTTAGAGGTGAGTTTTATTTCCTCCTCTCCAACCATCCATCCATCCATCCATCCATTTATCCATCCATCCATCTTCAATCAACAAAAATGTTATGCCAGAAACTATGCAACATGCTAGAGAAGAAGCAGAGCTGAGTCTAGTAGAGGAGGGGAACATAAGTTTGTGCAATAATAGGGGCATACCTAAGGGCTAGTAGAGGTACAAGGAGGAAAGGATCAATTCTGTTTTGTGGGTCATGGAAAGACTTACAGAAGAAATGCCTGATCTGCCTCAGCAGCTGCGAAATCACTGAAGAGTCAGGAACTTTCCCTCACCCAGACCAAATTTCCTCAAAGGGCATTTTTTTCCAGTGGATTTGTAAATTGAGGTATCACTGTGCTTCCTTGTCAGCGCATCATGGGAGAGAGTGCTGATGGATGGCACTTTTCATCTCTGCAATACCATGGAGGAGCTCTGTGGAAGTGCACATCTAGGGATTTATCATCACTCTGGGATACAGTGTTAACTCTTCAAAGTGCTCTGTAGTCTTTTGCATGACATGCCTCATGTGTGCTTCAAGAACACAGTCATCACGTTTCTGAAGATTGATGCTCCCACACACCTGTGGTGACATGCCAAGCTCAAATTAAAATCAGTCTGTAGAATGATGGCTTGCCAGGACACAGTGGAAGCAGGCAAGCATCCTGGTGCTTTTTAAAGCAACAGAGAAGAGTAGAGTGTGAATCTAGGTGGAGTGGTTGAAAATAGTTGTATGCTTGGCCATTAGCAGCTGTGGCTGCAAATCAAGGACCGCTCTCATCTAGGCAGTATACACACGCCTATCTAACATGCATCATTCTTATCTGGGCTGCACCTATACAGGCCTGATTGGTGACAGAATGATTAGCGTTGTTTTCAAACATGAAACAAAGTTATGTATGTGAATTTGATATTCATAAAATGACTGGACAAGGCCATATACCAAGCTCTTCATTCTTTTGAGTACTCTTTTATGTTATTCACAGGGAATATTTTACATATGATATAAGAATGGTTTATATTTTCAGCACTGGTGTTTCAGGCATTATACTGTCACAATTCCGGTGGTCTATGCTTTATGGTCACTTTTTTCCTGATCGATCTCTATTGAATAGAGTCTAAAAATAAACTCAACTTTTAAAAAGTATTGCTCTATGTTTAGATTCCAGCATATTTAAACTAATGAACCTTCAAAAATGTAAAATTTTAAGAATGTATTTAATCCTGAAGCAATTTTGAAGTTTGGTATTTCCATACTGTGGAAAACCACTGTGTAAAATGTGTTCACCAACTGTTATTGAAACTATTTGCATTAATATCCTTTCAGAGGAGAAATAGAATATGAAAGGCTAACATTAAGCTTTCAGATGATTTAACTGAGGATCTGATCATTATCAGAGCTTCCAAAGAGTGGTCTGAAGTAAGGGTAGCCAGGCCTGAAAGAGCAAGAGAGACACTCTTCGGTAAAGAAATAGTAGAGCTTCTTCCTGTGTCCACTGACTCCTTGAGGGCAGGGGTCAAAACTCTTTTGTTCTTCAATGCACACCCAACTCCCAGGAGGGGTTTCGGCACAGAGCAAAGGCTTGGTAGACATTTGTCAAAAGGGCGTGTGGGGCTTCCCTGGTGGCGCAGTGGTTGAGAGTCCGCCTGCTGATGCAGCGGACACGGGTTCGTGCCCTGGTCCGGGAAGATCCCACATGCCGCGGAGCGGCTGGGCCCGTGAGCCATGGCCGCTGAGCCTGCGCATCCGGAGCCTGTGCTCCGCAACGGGAGAGGCCACAACAGTGAGAAGCCGACGTAACGCAAAAAAAAAAAAAAAAAAAAAAAAAAAAGGGCGTGTGAGCTAATAGTACATTAAGAAGTCAACCAGTGGCCAGAGAAATAGGATCAGTCTGTCTCTGGGGCAAATACAGTGGAAATGCATAGATCCTAGGGTCAGGACGACCTCTTTGAGCTTCAGTTCCTTTATCTCTAAACCAAGCATGGTACTTTCTTCATAGGGGTGCTATGAGATCAAGCACAATAGACACATAAAAATGCCTAGAATAACGCTTGACTGCTAGTAACTGGTTCTTTAAATGCTGATAGTCTC
>RJWK010001853.1:0-35763 GCA_004363435.1 Platanista minor
CCCCCCATTTCCTGTCCTCCTTCCCTCCCTGTGTGGAGGGGCTGCTGCCTGTGCTCCTCTCTGGATAAAAAGGCTACTCTTCTCTCCTTGACATCTTTTTGGGCTGTGAATACTCGTCTATTGATTTGCATTTGGAGGAAGAAAAAGAAGGGGGCGGGGAAGAAAAGAGAAACACAGAGTCACACATTGCCTGACTTCATGGCTACCAGGGGGCCGTGTTCAGGCGACGGCGGAGAATTCTAACTGTGCCTCTTTCCACCCGCCTCTGCATCACACCAGCTGCTGCCCTGGCCCCGCCCAGCCCGGAGCCCCCGTGCTGGTGCTGGAGGGTCCGGCACAGAGACTGCATCTCAGTCATCACCCCTCCTCCACCGATGGGCTCAGGAGGGGCTGACACTGACCCTTTGTGTGAGGCTCAAGGCCCAAGGAACTGTTCCTGCAGGACAGGCGCTCAGACGAGGCCGGAGGCCTGGTTAGCAAAGGCTGGCCCGGAGACCACGTGACAACGCTTCTGCTCTTAACCACTTTAAAATAAAGCCCAAGTAATGAAAGAGCACACAGCTAGGAACCATACGCCTAGGTGACATGCTAGGTTCTGACATTTCTGGCCATGAGACACTTAATCCCACGTTCACCTCTTCCGGGAGACAACAGGCAGGCACAGGGAAGGCCTGTCCTCTAAGGGACCACACCCAGCACCCAGCACCCAGCACCCAGCACCCGTCCACGGCTGCACAGAGACATGGGCTGGCTCTGCTGGGGGCTGGGAGCTCGTCCTCCATGGGGCATTATTTCATCCCAAAATGTGTCTTTCTATGTGGAAAATTAAGTGGGGGTCTCACTGTGGGCCATGTTAGCTTACTTTCAAGTGACGTTTCCTGAGCATTTAATTGGCACTGCTGCACACAACAGGAAGCTGGGTCCAAACAGAAGACTGAGTCCCTGCGGAAGGGGCCGTGGCCCTGCCATCCTGCTCTGCGTTCCCAGGGAAGGGAGACAGCAGATGAGGAACACGTGGGAAAACCTCAGAAAGCGATAACCAAGTCGTACAAATGCCCGGGGCTATTGTTGCTGCGGCTGATATTAAATTCTCTAGGCCTGGCCAAGTCTGTGTGCTTTACTAAGAATGCATTTACTATCAGCCAGAGATGCTGGGGCCATTTACATGAATCAGCAGGCACAGTGTTTTATTTGGTTCAGTCCACACGCACACCTTTTTAAATGGAAACACCGGACCGAGCAGTAATGATAGGGAAAAACAAACTCAAGCTCTGTCTGTTTGGCCTGGAAATTGTGGATCGCCTGAGACTGAAATGAATCCGATTTCCCTCCTCAGCAGAAGGTTGACTCACTTTACAGCAGAACTGCAGCACTTAGGAGATGTCCTCCTGCAAAATTAGATTCTTCAAGCTTCGCTAGGTACCTGTGTGTTTGACACACTCGAGTCTGCTTTCAGCGTTTCCTTGAAGGATGTAAGAGCCTCTGAGGCCCCGGAAGTTCAGTTGAACCAAGGCCTCACACGTTAGGATGCTCACCTGTAGATGCGCCTGCTCCCAGGGCCATTAGTATGCTGACCCATAGATGCCCCTGCTCCCAGGGCCGTCAGGATGCTCACCAGTAGATGCCCCTGCTCAGAGGGCCGTGCTGTGTCCCCACGAGGGCAGATCATGAACTAAGCGTTCTTGCTTTTTTTCCGCTGAGGGACATGCCGAGTATTCCCCGGAATGAACAATTCTCCCCCAAATCCTTGCCGTGCCTGGGACGTGGAGCTGCTAAGTGAGAGGCCAGGGCTGAGGAGAAGGCCGCGTGGACTTTGTTGGGGCACCTGGCACAGCGTCTCCCTGGCTAGCGCCTCCTTCGTCATCTTCCACGTAAACTAGGCAGGCGCCTCTGCACTTCCCCCGACAAAGGTTTTGAATTCGCCAGGGAAATCAGGCCTGTGGCCTCGGCAACCCTGGAGCACGGAGAATGATTAAGCCCACAGATTTCAGTGACCTCCTTCCAGGATGTGTCTCTCGTTGCCTGACGTTAATATGTCCAGAGCCTCCTTAAATGCACGTGTTCTTATCTGAAATGTGTGGCTGGAGAAAATCACTTAATTAATATGTGGGAAAACACCAAATCAGAGGTCAGGGAATCTGCTGTGGCCGCTAAATGCACAAAGTGGCCTCTGCACAGTGTTCCCAAGTCCCCCAGCAGCTACGCAGGACTCCCCAGGGCCACCAGACGCTCACTCACAGACTGCTTCCTCATGTCCCTTTAGGAACCACCCACTGTCACAGCTCCACCCTAGACGGTTCCAAGGTCCTCGAAAGGCTGCTTTCCTACCCCCGCCCCACCCCCCGGCCACATGTCAGAGTTTTCAGGTAGAACTCAGCTAGTGCAGCCTTTGCCGGGAATCGCCAGCTCCAGGGTCCACGCTGAGGGGCACAGAGTGGGACACGATGGGCAGCATGGGGTCCAGACATGCGGGAGGGCCCGTTGGCCCTGGTCTCCCGGCCGTGACTTCCTGGCCACGATCTCAGGGCGTCAGGGGCTCGTGATGCTGGCGCTCTGACTCCAAGAGCAAAGTGAGCGGTTCCCGTCGGTGTTTATGGACCAACTCCCTCATGCTGCACCCAATACTGGGCACGTGACACGCAATGGAAAGCAGAACCTCGGGCCTCCTGAGTCTAAAATCTGCAAGCAGGGCAAAGACTTCTGTGAAATGATCACAGCCAGAGATGCTGATTATTAATAGCGCTGGTTGCCTTGAATGAGGAACACTGTATTAAGAGAGGAGGGACGGGAGTGTGACGGGCTAGACAGCTCAGGGAGGGCTTCCCTGGGGAGCAGACGTTTCATCTGAGCCCTGAAGGATGAGAAGGCCTTCAAGTTACGGCAGGGGGTCCCAGGGAGAGGAAACAGCAGCTGTGGGAAATGACCACACATACTTAATGAACTGGAAGACAGCCCAGGTGGCCAGAGCATAGAGTGAGTGGACCTGTGGAACAGAGGAGCTAGGGGATGAGAGGGGCCAGCCAGATCAGGTGGAGACCTAGAACCTCTGCAGAGCAGCCCTGTCTTCATCCCCAGAGTGGTGGGGGCCACGGGAGATTTCTAGATTGGGGGAGGGGACATGCAGGACCACTCTGCACGTGGCACTCAGAGTGGGTTGGAAGACACCAAGCATGGGCGTGGTCAGTTAGAAGTAGGGCTCAGGGACTTCCCTGGTGGTCCAGCGGTAAAAAGCCCATCCTGTAATGCAAGGGATGTGGGTTCTACCCCTGGTCGGGGAACTAGGATCCCACATGTCACAGGGCAACGAAGCCCACGCGCCACAACTAGAGAGCCTGCGTGTCTCAACTAGAGAGCCCACGTGCCGCAAACTACAGAGCCCACACGCCCTGGAGCCTGCACGTCACAACTTGACAAAGAAAACATGGATGCCACCACTAGAGAGAAGCCCATGCGCCACAACGAAAGATCCCGCGTGCCGCAACTAAGACCTGATGCAGCCCAAAATAAATTAAATAAATAGTAAGTCATTCTTTAAAAAAAAGAAAAAAGGAAAGGGGTCCAGGCGGGCACGAGAGGAGCTTTGTCTACAGTCCTAGACGATGGGGATGGATGTGGACGCCCCCAGGGGGACGGTGGAAGTGTTTTGGAGACGTGATCCACGGGACTCGGTGGAGACGGGGACAAGCCAAGGGGAGTTTTCAAGACTGATGCCTTGGTTCCCAGTTGTGTTTCTTGATGGACATTATGGCAATGACTGAGGCAGGATTCACTGGATTCAGACCTGGTGTAGGGGAGCAGCGTGGATTAAGAGAGCAGGTATGGGTTCAGCTGAGAAAGCGGAATAATGGCCCAGCTGGTAGTTCTAGAGCCAGACTACCTGGGTTCTAATCCCACACCCACTGCTAACGGGCAGTGTGATCAGAATTCTCTGCTCAGTTGCCTGAAGCAGCCCTACCCACCTCGTACAGTGGACCTGAAGCTCAAATGAGAAAATCTACATAAAGCTGTTAGCACAGGGCCCGGCACCTGTAAGAGCTCAATACTTGGTCACTAGGGTGATTATTTGGGGCAAGCTGTGTTGCAGTTACGTGTGAGACGTCCAAGAGGGGACATCACTTCAGAAACTAAATATACAAACCTGAAGCTCAGAGCAGAGCTTTTGACTAAGGATGTCCCAGTGCAGGTGGTGATTCGTGGTATCTGTTTCTTCAGGCTCGTGGAATGGAAACTTCGGCCTCCCCAGGAAAAGTATTGGAGAAGAAGCTGCCGTCTTTGCTTCACTTCTCGCTGTTTGTTTTTCACCCATATAGGGATACGACTGAGCTATCTGGGGACTTCCCTGGTGGTCCAATGGTAAAGAATCCGCCTTCCAATGCAGGGGACGCGGGTTCGATCCCTGGTCGGGGAACTAGGATCCCACGTGCCGCAGAGCAACCAAGCTCACGCACCACAACTACTGACCTCGCGCGCCTCAACTAGAGCCCGCGTGCCGCAAACTACAGAGCCCAGGCACTCTGGAACCCGTGCACCACAACTAGAGAGAAGCCCGCGCACCACAATGAAGATCCCACGTGCCTCAACGAGGATCCTGCGTGCCACAACTAAGACCCGACACTGCCAAAAATAAATTAAATAAATAAAAAATAAATCTTTCAAAAAAACAAAGATTGATTTATCTGATTAGGGAGAAGACAAAGGTGTGGCACGTCCGTGTCCTTGTTTCTTTACTGGGCAGGGTTAATGTATTTCTGGCCTCTGCTTATATGCATTCGTTTTTCCTCCCTCTCTCCGTTTCTCTCTTTCCCTTTTTCACCTTAAAAGGACTACCTGTGGTTTGTGTGTGTTTTCTTTTCTGTTCCTTCCGCCTCTACATGCCAAGCCCCCTGGCAGGTCCTGTCTCTGCAAGGGGAGGCCTACAGCTCCAGTTGACAAATTATTCTGCCTGGGGCTGAGTGAATAAAACCGACTGGGAGAAAGACGGGTATAAAGTGAGGAGCTCATTTTGGACTTGACTCAAGACTGCAGTCTGCAACTCAGCTTCACCCGCAGTAAAATGGAGAGTTTGATGCCTGCTTGACTCTGTATTTCTCAGTTGGCTCAGGCCTTCGTGGAAGACAGAAATGATCAACTACCTTTTAATCCCAACAGGAATTGAGGCGATTGCTGATGTCTATGAGATAATCTCAGGAAAACAGACAGAGATAAGAGGAGCTAGAACTGAGTCTGAAAAATGCTTTTTAACGTCCTGGCTAAAGAAGGACTAGCCGAGGACAAAGGGAGGCGGATGCAAACAGAAACAGGTTATCATATCAATCCAAGAGGTGAAAGAGTCTGCAGAAGGCCTGATCAGCCACGCGGAAGGGTGCCAGGAAACGCCAGTACATGGTTGTCAACATTTTTCTGTTAGATTGTTTTCAGGAAGGTCGTTAATTGCCCTGGTGAAAATTCTTTTGTAAAACAAAGGGATAGAAGCCAGACTACTGTGGGTCAGGGCGTGAGTGGAAGGCGAGAAAAAAGAGAAAGCATATAAAGGCAACTTTTCAAGAAATGTAGCTCTGAAAAGGCAGAGCAAGATACAGTGGAAATGGATCTCCCATCTAGGTCTCTGTCCCAGGAAACCCCAAATCTGCACTTCACAGCTGGTTTGGAGGAGCTCGGCTCTGTGTATGTAACTCCCCCCACCCCACGCTCTCTGTTTAATCATTGCTTCATAGCAACAATGCTCACAGGCTTTTTGTTTTTCTTTCTTTCAAGACGGGGTTGAAACATATCACTTATAAAAACGAACAACCCAATTCAGTGGATTCATTTCACCGTGAGGTCCATCCCCGAAAAGATGAATTGGGCCACTGTCTTTTCCTGGCAAGGATCAAGAGTCATCCCTCTGCCAGGGATGTTATAGTGCCTGGTGTATTTCCTGTTATGGCATGTATCACAAGGTACAGTCATTATTTCTTTACCTATCTGTAGGTAACCACCCCCAGCTGGTAAGCTTCTCTAGGGCAGGGATTCAATCATTTTCACTTGTCTCACGTGGTAGGAACTCAATAAGTGACTGTAAAGTAATCGAGAAGCGGCAGCATCCCGCTCCACGCCTGTGGTGATACTTGTTGACAAAATTGGATTTCTGTGTTGGACACAAACCAAAAGAGACTAAAGAGGCATGATGACTAAGTGCAATATGGTGTCCTGGATGGGATCCTGGAACAAAAGAAGGAAATTAGTGGGAAAACTGGTAAATGCCCTCAGGGCACCTAGCCTGAGGCACTGGACCCTAATTACTTGCACCCAGGGCTCTCCGTTTCTTAGAAAGAGCTGAGAGGTGTAATTCTCTGCTTCCAAACAGTTGAGCACAAGGGTATGGAAAGGTCAAGTGATATTAGGCACTCGGCCTCCTCGTGAAACAAGTTAGCCTTCCTCACAAAAAGATCTCTTTTTAAGGGAAAGGTGTCAACTGCCTTTCCAGCACCCCACCCAGTTCCTTCAAGCAGGATTGTTTAAAGGTGCAGGAAACTCGGTCATAACTTATTCCACTTGGTTCCATCCTTAGCATTTTGTTTTCATGCCCGAAGATTTCCTGGAGAGCCTATTTAACAACCATACGACAATGAATATCAAACGAAATACCTCCAGCCCTGCCCCTTTCTCATCAGGGAATGCGGGTCTTCCATAGCCTTATGCAAATGAAGGTTGTCCAAGAAACTGTGTGCAGTTACAGAACGATGACATCTGTAGCCAGGAGCACACAGGCCCGTCCCAGGAAATGGCAGATTCGGAAATCTTAAGTGGTACTAAGAAATAATACGGCTTGTGACATCCTGAGGCTACTAAGTGTATGAGTATATTCAAATGTAAGTTTGTATGGCTTGGGAAACATGCCATCGCAAACAATGCCAGTGACCAGAACATTTAATGTTCACTCACCACGTACTCTGTGCTGGGCACCCTGCAAAGCACAGCTGTTATACCACCTCATCCTCACAAAAACGCTCTGGGACGGTCCTACTCTTTTCCTTATTTTACAGATTTAGACACAGAGGATTAAAGAGGTTGAGTAACTTGCCCAAGGCTATATTACTCAACTAATAAGCTACAGAGCCAGGACCTGAACCCAGATATTCTGGCTCCAGAGCCCATAATGTGAGCTACTTCATTACATCGCACTTGAACTCGCAAGCGCTGGCAAGTAATCCAAGTTCTAGAGCCCATGGGAGGAAGGCAAGAGGCAGGGATGCCCTGGGATGCTTTCTCCGTGTGGATCACTGAGCTTCCAATGTGTGTGCTTCTCTCAGGTACCACCCACGCTTGTCCACATCTCCTGGGACCCGTTATCCTCAGGAATTCCCCTGGGAAGGATCCTTCCAACCAGCAGACACGATTTATTCCCCCAGAGTCTGAGCTATTCCCTTTCAATAAGGATTTATCAGTCCAGGGAATGCCACCCCAGATCCGTTTTTTTTTTTTTTTTTTTGGAAAGAGCTGTCATAGAAAATAAATTACAGATTAATATTTGTCAGGAAACATGCTAAGTGGTAGGGATACAAAGATGATAAGCCCTGCTCTCTGATAGTAAATTGATGCACTAATTAACATTAATAGCTTAACTGGCAATAATGGCTTAAAGCATCACCCCATCTCGTTAAGACATGATCGTTTTCACAGGGTCCTTCAACGTTCGGCCTGAAAGGAATAACTTGTGTGCATCTCAGCACACGTGGCAGGTCAGGGTGGCGTGGAGGGCAGGAGAAGAGGAAGAAACGCTCTAATGCCACTGTTTTAGAAACGCTTCTGAGTGAAGGTGTCTTTGGGAGTCTCTCCAGATCCTCCTGACACATGGTCTCTCTGGTCGAGTGGGTGCTGAGTGTGAAGCAAGTCTACGTTCGTGGTAAACACGTGCATCTCGCCTAGTTCACTTAGAAGCAGATCCGAACTTGAGAAGGAATCCATACAACGGTGCTTCTCACACTCTGCTGTACATACGAATTAATGGGGGAAATCTTGCTGAGATGCTAATTCTGAGTCGCAGGTCTTAGGTGGGGCCCAAGAGTCCACGTTTTTAACAAGCTTCCAGGTGGCACAGATGCTTCTGGTTCTGAGACCACAGTTTGAGAAACAAGGCTCTAAGTTCTTTCTACCACATTAAAACCCAGGGGCCACCTGGACTTCCCTTGGGTTCCTCCACGGATGGGGAGCTCACTACTCACTCCTAAGGTAGTTTCTTCAGTCTTGGACCCCTTGATTATCAGAATGTACTTCCTTCTGTTGAGCTGAGATCTGTCACCTCACCCATTAAATGTGTTCTGCCCACTAGGGCCATAGGAAGACGCTGAGGTCTTCTCTCAGGTAACACCTGTGACCACACTAGGTCCAAGGTCAACTTCCTGACCTACGGATTCCCAAGGATCTGTGTTGGGTAGGAACTGTAGGAAATAATTCCCTTCAGAAGGGTAAATGCAGGATTCAGAAGCATACCTGCTGATTGTGTTTATGTTGTGGTCCCTTGGTGGTTCCCCAGATAAATACAGATGCATCATAAAGTACAGCCACAGCCCCACAGCTCTTTTCACAGGGAAGTCAGCCCCTCCTTCCACAGCCGGTGCCCAGCCCTGGCCTTCCCCCTCCGCCCCGACTCCACCACGGAGGAAACATCCCAGCACACACATGGATTGAGAGGTTTCTGTGTTCCCTGCACGTTATCACAGCACAACAGAACAGACACATGTTTCCAGCCTAGACGGCCCATTAGGGAAGAAAACTCAAGAACAGACCGACAGGTCCCAGTGTACGGAGAAGACGGTTCCAAGTTAACCGGGACCTCATCTGTGAGTTTGTTCTCTCAAGACAGAGAGGGAAAACGAAACGCCTTTACCTTTCGACTCTCCTCCTGCTGTTAACGGGAAGGCGGCATCATAAGTTCTTCTAACTTCTCCAGAAGGTTTTGGAAGCTCATCCTGCGTAAAGACCGGAACAGGGAAAGAATGATCGGATGCCCGGAGCAAAGTCCCAGTCACTGCGGGAGCCCAGGTGTGGCTTATCCAGCGGCCCTTTGATTCCCTAAAGGCTGAGACACGAGACTTCATGTACAGGTCAGGAGGGCCGGCCACAGACATCCATGGCTCCTTGGCCTCTTTTTATCATGAATTTGGGAGTCTGAAACCTTATTGCTAAATTTTGTGGTTTCTTCAGTGAGCCGGGAAGAGTTGAGATGGAAAAAAAAAAAAAAGCAGCAGCTAAATGCTACCACTTGGAGAACATGGATTGTACACAAACGCTTATAGGAATCCTGATCTGAGTCATGTGGAGATTTGAGTGGGGGTGTCTGGCAACCCAGCCTTCCTTCTAGACAAGCCTGTGCCCTTGAGAGCGAACCAACTTTCCTACTCTTACCCCAGTGCCCCACAGGCCTGTGGAGGGTCAGGGAGAGATCTCGGATCGTGTCCGCTTCGGGGGAAGGTGGGAACAAGCAGTGGACTCAAAGCAGAGCAGGTCCACCTGCTACTCCTCCGAGGTGCACAGCCCAGCACAGGAAGGTCCAGTGCAGCCGCAGCCGAGGGTGCAAAACACGTGTCTGAAGGTTTTAAACTTCAGCAACAGCTTCTTGGTAGCTAGATAAGAATGGACGGCTGTGAGGGGTCCAGACCAGCCATGACACCCGAGTGCCCCGTCTGTCTGGTGGGCTGTCTGGTGTCCAAGCTCAAGATCAGACATCACGCTTTCCATTCTTCGGCGTGAGGAAACCCAGGCAGCATAAAATTGGTAGATCGACAAGACCAAACTTGAGATGCCTAGGAATGTGTTATCTTTGTAACTCCGCTTTCCCTGGAAATTGGAAAGCGTGGAGGGGACAGGGGAGGGGACCAGGCCACCCCCACCTCCCAGCACACACTGTCATCACTGCCCTGCACCAACTGGGAAGGTTTTCAGGCTCGAGTTAGGATTTAAATGAAGCGCACCACACCAATATTGTGTGGTGCCATCTGTTATTTTATATTTCACGAAATTTGGCCAGTTTTGAAATATTATAATTATATCTGCTCCATTACGTATGCAACGCAGACATTTTCTGAAACATAAATACAGTATGTGGGAAATGTGACTGTATTTATAGCCATTGGCTGGTGGAAAGCGAAAGGGCAGCCGGCACTGTCGACAGCGTGGGGAGCGCAGCCGGCCGAGGAGCAGGGCCCGGGTCAGGAGCGGCCTGCCCAGCACACCCCATCCCCGATACCCTCCGCTGCTCCCAGCGCTCACGGCCTACTCATCCTCCAAGAAAAGTCACACCAGTTTTATGTCAAATCGTCGAGGATCAAGCATGTCTCCCCGCCTTAGGCTGTAGCTTCCAGACAGACATTCAGTGATGCCCAGGGTCATGGACTGGGCCCAAAAGTTCTGAAGGCCACCCCCGACCCCAGGGGCTCCTTCCAGCATCCACGGAGGAGAGAGAGCGGGGTAGGAGGACGGCAGGGGTCCTCGGAGCCCAAGGACCAGGGGGTTGGGTGGACCTGCTGTGAGAAGGAAACCCCTCTCCCGGGACAGCCAGCTCCCTAAGCCTTGGTCTTCTGCTCGCTTCTGCAAAGAGCCTGGCGCTGGGTGGCTCATTTGGTTTGGATGCCGGGGGACCAGGAAGACGGTCAGCCTCCGTCAGAGCCTTCACTGGGTGTGTTCTGGATTTGTTTCATCTTCAGAGAAAAAAATAGCGTTGTTTAGTTGAACTGTTCCTCTTCAAATACTGCAAAGTGCTTTGCAGTGACAAAGAGAAGACAGCAAATGACTAGCATTTGAGTCTCCCTTTCTGTCTCTCCAAAACAAAGGCATTATCTGTGATGAGAGCTATTCGGTAACTCCAGGCATTTCTGCCCTGGTTGTCACGTCCCGTCCGCAGGAGATGAGGCAAACCTTCTCCTGTGACACCAAGTGCTATCCCTCTGGACAATCCAGCCCAAGAAGAATGGCATTGGCACTGCATTATTTTTTTAAAGTTTGAGTTCATTACTACTAACATTTAAAAATCAGGGATTTCACACAAAACCCAGCTTCTCTTGAAAAATTATAAGAGCTGGCATCACTGGAAGCGTATTCCTGCCTGGCGACAATCTGCCTGCTCTGAGGAGCAGCTGCCTGCGTTGGAAGAGACTCAGCCCTCAGTGCGCCCTGGCCCCGCCCCCGGCACCCCCAGGCCCTGCACTCATTCACATCCCTGCCTGGCCCCGGAAGACACTTGTGTCTGTGACTCCTGAACTAGGCAACTGACTCTACGGAGAAATACAGACGAGAAGACTGAGGTGACGACATTTTTTTTTCTCGATGTAGGGTTGCGGAAGCACTAAAATATATCTGTAAACACTCCAACAGGAAATTAAAGTGAAATTTATAAGCCTGATACTTTTTTCTTAAAAAAACCTCCAAAAAGTGAAAAGATAAATCTCTACCAGAGCTCTTATTTGTCTATATTTTACTCATCTGTTTATTTATCATATTCTTTACCAAGAGACCGAGCCATTTCAGGGCAGAAGCCAAGGTAATTTTCCTTTGCACACCGGAGTCTACAACAAGAGCATGTCGTGGACCATAAGCTATGGAGGGAAGGGAAAAAGGAAAGAGTGACCAAAGCCAGAAGCCTTATGTTAGATGGAGTCTGAAAGAGTTTTCATTCTCGGGAGAGGACCCCGGTCTGAGTCTCCTGATGCTGTAAGGTCCCAAATACAATGCAGTGCATTCCCTGCCCAGCCCAGGAAGGAGACAAGACCCCGTCCCCCAGTGTGCTTGGATGTCCCTAATGGGAACCGGGGAAGGGGGTAGGATGCCCACCTAGAGCACCAGCCGTCTTGGGTGACGGGTATCGTGCAGCTCAGCGGCAGTGACTTTTCCAGCAGAGCCGGACCATCCAACACCAGCAAACCACTGCCCTCGGGCTCCCACTGTGGCTTCATGAGAGGAAACACTTTTGTATGAAATAGCTCTGACACCAAGAGGACAGAACACTGTGGAGTGACTGGGTGGGATGCTGGATGCTACTACCTCAGGAGCGAAGGAACCTCAGAGAAGTAACAGTAAAAAGGAAGGTATTCATGAAGACTCTGTCCTCCCACGGAACTCCTGTAAGAATCCAACAAGCAATAGGAGAGCAAACTGAGAAGCAAAAATCCATTTTTGAGGTTGGGAGTAGACCCACCTCGGACACAGTCATGGCGAAAAACTTGCAAAATTCAAAATTTAAATCTATTTAAAACAACTGTTACTGAGTATACTGGTATATTTTAGGGCTTCACAAAGTCTATAAAAGAAAAAAAGTAGACTGGCTTCTCCCAGGAGTTTTCAATAAACGGTATAGATTTGGTGGCACTGCTGGCCTTTCTCTCTGCACCCAGGGCCACGCCTGGCATGACCACCAGGGAGAAGACCGCGCCCCACCCTCCCCTCCAGCCCCACCACCTGTCACCTGGAATCTGCAGGACCGTGCTGACCAGTATTCCCAACTCCAAGCTTACCCTCACCTCTGACAGTGTCTCCATCCTGCCACCAGATTAAACCTTCTTATGGCACAAATGTGACCCCATTTCCACCCTTCCACTCAAGCTACTCGGTGTTTCCCAGGGCCTGACACGTGTATTTATGATCCAACCAGTGTGTGTGCCCAGCACGTGGCAGGCATCAAGGGTCAAGGGTGAGCCCAAGGCCTCCACCGTCTGGCCTCTGACTCCCTCCCTCCCTCTCTCATTCTCACCTGCCTGCTTCCTACACACTGGACCACATGGACATTCCGTGCAGTAACTAACACATAAGTGGCCAGACATCATTTGCAGAGAAAGCCTCCCCTCTTGGAGAAGCCATCAATCTGACCCAGGCAGAGGAACAGCCCCGTGTGTGCCCTACCTCCAGGGCACCAAACTCTGGCCTCCCTCCCTCCACTGAGATATAAGAAAGATTTTGGGGGCTCGGCTTAAGGACACTGACCACGTATGTGCCCCCTGAGACCTGTGTCTAAAGCAGCAGGTACCCGCCATGCTCATTTCTGGCCTTCATCCTGCTTCAGTACCCAGGACCCGACACGGGACTATACACTTGTCTATCGCATGCCCTTTCTGCCAGGATAAAGGCAGACTCTGTCTCATGCACTGGGCAACCTCAGTGCCTGGAACTGGCCTTGGCATAGCGGATGCCCAATGAACACATGAACGAATGAAGGGATGAAGGCATGTCCAGGTGAGGCGCTGACAGGTGAGGAAGCCTCTGTGATCAGGAACCCATCTCTGCTGTCATGTACGGTGTTCTTGCTATAATAAGAATCCTTTCCGGGCTCACCTGGTGGCGCAGCAGTTGAGAGTCTGCCTGCCAAGGCAGGGGACGCGGGTTCGTGCCCCGGTCCGGGAAGATCCCACATGCCGCGGAGCGGCTGGGCCCGTGAGCCATGGCCCCTGAGCCTGCGCGTCCGGAGCCTGTGCTCCGCCACGGGAGAGGCCCCAGCAGTGGGAGGCCCGCGTACCGCCAAAAAAAACCTTTCCGTTAAGAGTAATAAATACAATAGGAGAGTTACTTATGCTTTCAGCAAATGCCTAACAGGAAAGAGGAAACCGTGCAACGTACAGGAGAGAGTCCATCAGAAGCTAACACCTGGACCTAAGTGAGCCTGCACACTGGTCTGTACGTCCTTCAGGAAGCCTTCCCTGATGCCCCTGGGCCTGGGCTGTGGACCCCTCCCCGACGTCCCCCAGTCCCTGGAGGTCCCTCCACATGACACGCCACATTTTCAGGTGCCTTTCCTTCCCCTTCTCCTCCACTGGCCTGAACTTGAGGCACACTGTGGCCTTTTTCTCCCTCTCGCCAACAGGTTCCACAGCTGCCCAAGACCTAGTCAGTGACCAGAGTGGATGAGACAGGCTTGAGCTCAAGCCACAAGACAGAAGGAGCCCTAGACCTGGACCCAGAAGACCTGCACTCACATCTCCTGTGCCGTTTGGCGACCCAGTGCCTGAACCTCCCCTGCTCTGGGGAGGCCAGGATAGGCCCTCCCACCCCTTGGAAGGTAAGTTGGAGTGGTGCTCCCCCTCTCTGCCCCTCGGCCATGCAGGGGAGCCGTGTGACAAGCTCATGGCTTGTCAAGCAAATTGGATGTGTGGGCTTAGAACTTTAACGCGAAAAAGTGTAACTAAGTACAGGGATAGTCAGAGATTCATCATAAGGGCGGGAGTCTAATTAGGACCCTGGGGTCCTGACCCCAAGCACACACGGTTGGCAGGGCCTGCAGTGGCGTCTCCAGGGCCATGGGGGTGAGGTGCCGGTGGTCCAGTCTGCTGTGCTCTCGACTTCCATGCCCCCGCCTTGGCCCCTGCCTTGTGCTTCTCGGTGCTCTCAGGTGTCCTTCTAAACCCTTGGTGGCTACAAGTCAGAGTGGGTATCTACTGCCTGGAAGCCAGACCCCTGCCCGGTGCTCTCAACCTTTCTGGAGCTCAATTCCTCACATGAAATACTGGGACGATCCTCACTTCCTGAGCTGACCTGAGAGGTAAGTGACACACGGGGTTCAGAGGGTGTCCTCCAGCACCCGGAAGTGCCTGGTGGACATTCCAGTAAGGATGCTTCCCTTCCTACATCCTTCAGAATGCTCTAGAGCCAGCCAGCAGGAGGCACTGGGGCAGGAATCCCGAGCGGCTTTCCTGGAATGTTCATCTGAGAAGCAAAACAGTGTTTACCCATCTGCCAGCAGCACAGGCTTAATTAGTGTTTGCAAACTGCCTGACGTCCTTGAAATAAAGGTCCTTGAAATAAAGGTGCCACCCGAGCCCGGCCGTTATCGTGATCAATTGGAACCGGGAAGAGGAAGCAGGAGGCCCACATGGCACCAACGCCCCGTTTAAAAGCATCTTTTCTGGTATGTAGTTCGCCTACCACACAACACACTCATTCAAAGGGCACAAATGAACTCATTTACAAAACAGAAGTAGAGTCACAGGTGTAGAAAATAAGCTGATGGTTACCAGGGGGAAAGGGGAATTGGGATAAACTGGGAGGTTGGGATGGACATATACACACGACTATATATAAAATAGATAACTAATAAGGACCTACTGTAGAGCACAGGGAACTCTACTCAATACTCTGTAATGACTTATACGGGAAAAGGATCTGAAAAAAGAGTGGATAGATGCATATGTATAACTGATGCACTTTGCTGTACATCTGAAACTAACACAACATTGTAAATCAACTTTGTACCAATAAAATTTTTTTAAATAAATGAATTAAAAAAAAAATCCTCACTGGGATGTAGTCTGCTTCCCACACAACACACTCATTCAAAGTGCACGACTGAATGGTTTCTAGTGTATCCACAGTCTGCACCAGCACGCTTCTCGTCACGACAAAGGGAAGCCCCGCAGCCTTTAGCCACCCTTCCCATTCCATCTCCCCAGCCCTGGGAGACCACTAACCTGCCTTCCGTCCCTGTAGATCCGCCTGTTCTGGACAGTGCAGAGGAATGGAGTCGTATAATGTGTAGTCTCTTGTGACTGGCTTCTTTCACTAAAGGAAATGTCTTCACGTTTTCTCCTTGTAGCAGGTGCCAGCCCAGCGCTCCACACCTTCCAGTGGCCACATAACTTTCCACCCCTAACATCCCTTGTATGCAAACATCGCATTTTGTTTATTCATTCTTCTGTGGATGGACATTTGGGTTGAGTCCACCTTTCTGCTACTGTGAAGAGAGCTGCTGTGAATATTCAAGTACAAGTTTGTATCTGAACAGCTGTTTTTTTCATTATTTGGGGTACATAGTTGAGAGCAAAACTGCTGGGTCTTAGGCGGTGACTGCATGATCTTCTTTCCCACCAGACAAATGTCTTTTCTTTTTTTTTTCACGGTACGCGGGCCTCTCACCGCCGTGGCCTCTCCCGTTGCGGAGCACAGGCCCCGGATGCGCAGGCTCAGAGGCCACGGCTCACGGGCCCAGCCGCTCCGCGGCACGTGGGATCCTCCCGGACCGGGGCACGAACCCGTGTCCCCTGCATCGGCAGGCGGACTCCCAACCGCTGCGCCGCCAGGGAAGCCCACGAATGTCTTTTTGATTTCATAAAGATGTAAGCATCTTTTTACATTTGTAAGTATTTATGTTAGAATCCCTTACAACCCTGTTTTTCATTATTCAGAATATTATACACGTTTGTTCTCCTTTATACACATGGCCTAGTGTGGCCTTGGCTGCCCAAGCTTATCCAGCTTCTACCCTGTCAGGCCTGCACTCAAGGCTGTCTCCCAGCCCACCGCCGCCTGGACCCCGTCCGTTCTGAGCCCTGGCACAAACTTCATGAGTAACTGGCTGTGTAGCCCGGCACGAAGTGGCCAGGTTAGCCCAGCACTGCGTGGTGGCTTACAGCGCTTTCCTAAGATCTCTGGTTTCATTGCTCTGGGCCTAAATTTTTAAAAAGTCTTCTCTGATTTGGTCCCAACTAGTTCATGCTTGGACAAGGTTGTGGTCTTGTTAACATATTTGATGGGAAAAAAAACACTGCATGGGATAATTCTGTACATTTGAAAAGCTAGGGTACTGAATGGTAAAACTGAACTCTTTTCTTCAACCACACAGTGTCTGTACAAGCATCGATTCTGCCGTCTTTAGCAGGGCAGGTCGCTGGAGTCCCCCAAGCCCTGCAGCTTCTCATGATCGTTCACCCGGCCCTTTTCGCACATTTACAGTTCCTGTCGAGACACCGTGGGCTTTGAATTTTCAATTCCCTGTGTTAGGAATCACTGGGAAAATGTCTTGCTTCCTATGGGAGCAAAATATATCCAAGTCACACCAGGCTCTTTAGAAGCATTAGTTCAAGCTCACCTTCTATGTTCATTGCTAATTCTTCTTTAAGGACCTGCTCGCGGAATAGGCAAGGCCACACACTGTGTACCGTCAGGTGTGCATCTGCATCCTGACCCCCAGACCCGCCAGCTGTGTGATCTCAGAAAGTCTCTTGATGTCTTTGAGCATCCATTCCTTCATCTGTAATACTGGGATGATAACAGCTACCTCACTGTGTTCTAATGATGCTGAACAGAAATAGAGGTCATAAAAATTATCATTATTTTAAGCACCTTTCCCCCCTCTAAGGATCCTTATGAGCTGAGTCCTAGGCGTATACATGTTAAAGCAATGCCCTTTAGCTGGGGATCAATGCGAGGAGTCAGTACTGATTCCTTGCTCAGCCACAAACTCCCTCTCCTGCCCTGTCCTGATACTCCCCGCTCTATGTCTCTGTTTTCCTTCCATTGCAATACCTAGCGTGTCCACATGACACAGGATATCTATCGGCTGCAGGGAAGCTGGAGTTGCGGTGTGGACGGCACCACTTGGACACTGGATGTGGCTCAGTGTCTGCCGTGCCCTGGAATGAACCCTGGCTCTTCCTGCCAATGGTATCGGTTGACGTGAAAACTATGACTCATTTGGGTGGCCCTGTATCAACACTTCTCTGAAAATAAGAGCGGGGCTGGTACTCTGCACCAGCAGGTAGCATCCTTGACAAGGACTGCTTGAATTGGCTTTTTCCGGTTAATGGCATTTCTTTTTTCAAAATATATTTTAGAGTTCAGATGTTCCATTAATTCATACCGGTGTTTACCACCATTGGTAGATGTTTAGAGAGTTTTATTATTTATTTAGATGTACTCGGAAAATAAAAAATATCATAGAACTGAAATGTAATTTTCTCACTAGTAGTAACAGGAATAAAATGATGATAACATGTTTCTTTTGCATAAAATCTGTAACAGGCTTGTGATGGGAGAACTCACATTGCTTATCCTGAATAATGAAAGTGGGATCCTGCAACCTCCCGTGCAAAGGTATTTCACAAAGGGGTCCATCTCCCAGTGAGCGGTGGGAGACTGGTAAGGCAACAGGGCTTAATGGATTAAAGATGTAATTTCCTGCTACAGAAAATGCCAACCTTCCATTTTCTGAGATAAATGTCGAGGTAAGTGTCAAAATTAGTTTTTGACAGATATATGGTGGACCCTGAGACTTGCAAACCGAGGACACAGCCAGTGGACTCCAGTTTGCTTCATAAAAGAGAAAGAAAGAGTTACAAAAACTTGGCTCAAAAAATGGTTCCACCTTCTCTGCGAAGCATCCAGAATGTAATAAGCTCTCATGAAAGCGTAAATAAAATCAAACCAGAGGAGTATCATGTGAGCCCCCGCCTTTGGTTCTTCTCTTTCCAACATCTTTCTTTGCAGCAGTTTTCCATCCACATTAAATTTCCTAAAAGTTTATTTACATCAACCTACTTCTTTGCTGAGAAAGCTTCGGTGGTGCTTCGCTCAGTCTGAAGTCTTACTTCAAAGGCTCTCAGAACAGAACCTCAACTGACACGCCCAGCCCGTTTCCACCGTGCTCCTCTGTGAGCACCCCGACAGCCGGCAGGACCGTCACTCCAACCGTGTCGCGATGCTTGGACCTGGGTGCACCCCCCGTTTCCTGCCGCCCTGAGCTCTAGCCCCTTCTTCTCTGCGTTGTCTTCTCTGAGTGTCAAGTCACCTGCCTTTAGCGTCTTCCAGCTCCTCCGAAAACGTTCTCTGTGCTCGTCGGTTGCTACCTCATGTGTGCCATGGTTTTTCAAGGAGACCACAAGAATCTTAAGGGCGAGGTCTATTTAATAGCTGCTATTTTTATTCCTCACAACTAGCATGGTTCCCTGTCCCTGGAAGAGATGCCAGACATGTCTGTTGAGAAGAATATCAGCAGAACAAAACGGTCTTACCAAGGCTCTATAGAGTCTTGTTCTTGTAGAGACCAGATAACTCCCTGCCTTTTTTATGTCTCTTCTCAGCTACTATGGCCAGGAAGCTTCTGGCCTTCTCTAGCTTCCCCAGAGAAAGGATGCGGGCTGGAGATGGAGTTGAACAAAGGGATCAGTAGCTCTCATGTCTACAATGCTCCCAGGAGATGGGACAGTTCCAAATCCAGCTTTCCCTTTCAATGCACTGGGCTGGAGCCACATACCTAGAGGTGGAGGCCCATCCGAGGAGCAACCAATTCAAGCAAAGGTCCAGCTTTCTGAGAGTGGGGCTTGGCAAAGCAGAGTTGCCACGGTAACCAGGCTCCCAGCTTCAACATTTCCTACTTATGTTTTGTAGTTTGGGGTTTATGTTTTGGATGGTTTTTTTATCCCCTTCCTTTTTAACCTCCAAATGTGTGAAAAAAATGTCTGCCAGGGGAATTAAGAGAACACACTGCAAATAAGCAACTGGGAACCACCATGGGGATTTAAAGGTCTCTGAGACTGAAAAAAATAACACACAGGACTTGGACTCTAAGCAACGGGGCTATTAGACCACGGATTGGAGCTGGCCGCGCAGGCCTCCTGTGTAGCCTCCCTCTTTATCCAACCAATTTTTCACATGCTGTAACTACCACATTCCACTTTTTTAAAGTATCAAGAATCTTACATTTTTGGGGTCTGGTGGTATTTTTTAGAGAAAGAGAGCTTACAACATGTTCAGAAGGGCCGTTTGCCATGTAGATAGTTCTCAATTCATCCAGCTGGTATTCACGCCAGCCTGGAAGCATCATCAACCAATCACTCAATATCAACTGGACAAAGCCACGGGTATAATTCCGGGAGACAGGAAAAAAGGTGGTACTCACAGAGACCTGGGGACCGAGGGCCACTTGTGGGAAGGTTGAAAGCTTGTTCCAACCCTGTGGTTTTCCAGGTGGTCACTCCAACTCTGCAAGTCTGGTGTAGGTTCTCCCCAAAAGAGAAGAGCTACAAAGCTAGTGGTTCGGATAAAAGCATCCCTGGTGATGTTTGTTCTGTTCTGATTTTCTGTGCCAGCAGGGTGGTTTGGGCAGATTTAGAGTCGTAATGAAAATGGAGCCCTCAGTTTCCAGTTACAGAAAGAAATGTTCCTTATCTCTCCTGTTAGCTGCTAAGTCGCCTTAAGGGTTTAGATTAGAAGACACAGACAGAAGGAGAGAAGAATTATTAAATTCTGAACCTGACACAGAGAAAAATTAGAGATAAACAGATGAGAAATAGAATATCTTAGATCTCAGCTAAGAGATCAAGTTGATGAGATCATCACGAACCTTGAGCTACATAAAAAAGCAAACTCAATGCACACACACACATATGTATTACACATAATACGTACTACATATTATACATACATGGTCTTACTCAGCACACACTGTCATGCATTCAAGTGGTCTTTCGAACGCAACACGCAATTGCCAGTAAGCTACGCAGATGAAGTCTTCAAAAACTGTTTCCTTCTGGCACACAGCTGCACATGTGTGGCACGCATCATTTCCAGAGGACATGATAATAATCTATCAGCTCTAGGAGCTACGCTGAGCCCATAGAGATAATTAGCTCAGACGTGCGATGATAAACATGTCAAGAAAGGAGAAGCATTTCTTTCCTTGAACAAGAAATGACGACATGGTAAAAATCGGGGTTCCGTGAAAGGTGGGCGATATGCCTGTAATCAGTCTCACATAGTAAACTGTCATAATCTGAGCTAATCTGTGTGGGTCAGGAGATACCTAGTGATGGGGGAATTAACATCAGGACTTTGGGAATGGAATTCTGGAGTTCAAAAGTAAGTCCCTCAGGGGTCTTCGGATCAATTTCCTTATTCCCGGCTAAGACCGCTCTACACTCACCGTCTTCCGTCATCACCGTCTTCATCAACACGTGTTGTCCTTTACGTGACGAAACTTACGTTTTTTTCAGACTTTCATACGCAGATGCATTTCAACACAGAGCCACGTTGAAGTCAGGATATTTTTCCTTAAACTCACTGATGTTTAAAAAAATCAATTTCCTATTGTTTTATCTTCCGTGAAGAAAAGAGGCAATTTCTACTGACGCTATACGGAAAAGTATTTGAAAGTATTTGGAAATTTGGGGCCAAACGAAAGAGCAACTGAGAAGAGTATAATTTACTAGATGCCTACAAATAGCTTTCCTTGATTGTAAATTCCATTGGTGTTAAGACAAGTCGTCAGTTTTATTTTAGCTCTTTGTGATGGCAGAACAAACTTTAACTTCTACTGTAAGATACACCAACATTTCAGAGCTGCTCTAATGAGAGCTAATGTGCACCTCAGAGCCCAGGGAACATGGTTTTGTATGTTTTTCTTTACTTCACTGTCTGTCACCCTAACAGTCTCACGAAACTGTGCAGTAACCACATGGAACATGAAAACCGAGTTTTATTTCCCAGGTCCACTCAACACTGGGATGAATTTCACAGAGATTCATAACTTTCACACACAAAAGAGATGTTCTTAGAAAAACTCAGACTGACTATAAAATTAATGGCCAGGTATCAGGAGCTGTCACGTAAATGATGTTTCAGGGACCACAGTTATGCCAAATTAGCGATCATCTCCCATGCACTTTGATCAATTCAAAATGGGATGTGAGGCCACAACTCTGAACAAGACATATTCATTGGTAATGGACTATCCTGACCACCTTAAATAACCATACAAGTTGAATGAAGTTTATTTGGCAATTGTTTTCAGGCACTGGACAACAGGCAGCCCCAAACCCCAATCTCTGAGAGAAGAAAAACCCACAAGGGAGCCTCAGGAGTACTCTAGATCTGCCTGTGGATAATTTCCTGACATTAGCAACACAAGTTGGGGTCCAACACAGTAGCCCTACTGGGCTAGAGATGCCGAGCTCAGACTTTGAGGTGGTTGAAGAGGCTGGCTGGGATCCTTAAGGCCAAGAACCAGAGAGGAGGAAGCAGCACATCTGTGGGGGGATGACTGCCAGAAGTGTATGCAGCGGGTCCCCGAAAATCCATACCCAAAGCCTGGGTTGCATGTGCCCAGGGTGAGACTACACAGGGCTTACCAGAGAGCGAATCCTCCAAGGCTGAGGACAGAAGAGAGATGTTAAGTTAAAGCAGTTCTGGGGAGTACTGGAAATACTGCCCCACTCGAGTGGAGAGACCTCGTTCACATCTTGGTAATTTTCCAAGAATCCAGCTGAGACACCAGAGAGGCCATGCCTTAGGATCAAGGACCAAGCCCTAGAATAAGGCATCCTGACCCGCCCTAACAGGGTCTACACACGAGCACTGACAAAGTCCTCAGGGGAGAGAATCTGGAGGTTGAGCATTGCCAGGGTGGGCGATTTTGGAACCACCTTGGGCTTTCTTCAGATCATCCAATAAAGCACAAACTGAACTCTGTGTAAATGCAAGTCCATCAGTCAGTAACTGAACCACCTTCTGGACTAAAAACGACCACTTTTCAGAGAAAAATTACAGAATCCAATCTTCTATAATGTACCCTCAACAACGTCCACTAAACTATAAAAAACCTTAGATATGCTCAGAAATGGGAAAATATGACCCACAGTAAAGGGGAAAACAAGTAGTTAATAGAAACATGCTCAAATGATCCAGATGTTGGATTTAGCAAAGATTTAAAGCAACTTCTATAAATATGTTCAAAGAACTTTAAAAATTCAAGGAAAGGATGGTCTAATGAGAAAACAGAAGGAGATTCTCAGCAGAGAAATGAAAATTATAAATAATAACCAAGTAAAAAGAACCAAATTCTATAAGGAAAATGGGCAGTAGCTAGAATTTTAAAAATTACTGGAGGGTCTTAACAGCAGATTGGAGGTAACAGCAGAGTCAGTAAACTTGAAAATGTATGAATGAAAGCATCCGATATTAAGAAGAAAGAGAGAAAAAATGATTAGAGAAAAATGAGCAGAGCCTCAGGGATCCAAGGGACAAAAACCCAGACAGTCTCACACGCACATAATAGATGTAGAGAGGAGAAGAGAGTGAGAATGAAGCAGAAAATATATTTGAAGAAAAAAAAAAATAATAGCTGAATATTGACCAGATTTGCTGAAAAATATCAACTTTCAAATCCAATAAGTTCAACGAACCCAAGCTAGATAAATACAAGGAAAATCATATAGCTATAGGCAAAACATAGGAAAGCTGCTGCTAAAAGAAAAACAAAGAAAAGGGAAAATCTTGAAACAGCTATTGTGGGGCTGGAGCTGAAAATTACGTACAGGGAAACAGCCATGCGGATTACCGGATTTATTTCCAACTTAGAACCAACTGAAGCCAGAAGACAATGGAATGGAACATCTTTAGAGGGCTGAAAGAAAATCATCCCTCCACCTAGGACCCTGTACCCGGTGAAAATACCCCTCAGAAATCAGGGTGAAATGCAGACATATTTAAATAAACTAAAGCTGAAAGAACTTTTCACCCGTAGATTCAAGGAGCGCTGAAGAACAATGCCAGATGGATGCTCGTGGTCAATAAGGAAATATAAAACACTGGGCTTTCTCCTTTTCGTTATTTCCTAAAAACCACCTGACTGCAAGGTAGCCCCTTCTCTTCACGGTGCTAGACAGAGGATCATAAAAATTAGCGCGCTGAAGCTGTGCGAAATTCATAATCGATGGGAAATAAGTAAGATAGTTCCATGACAGGAATAAAGACGCAGACGCAGAGAATGGACGTGAGGACACGGGGAAGGGGAAGGGGAAGGGGAAGCTGGGACGAAGTGAGAGAGAGGCATGGACATATGTACAGTACCAAATGTAAAACAGCTAGCTAGTGGGAAGCAGCCGCATAGCACAGGGAGATCAGCTCGGTGCTTTGTGACCACCTAGAGGGGTGGGATAGGGAGGGTGGGAGGGAAGGAGACGCAAGAGGGAGGGGATATGGGGATATAGGTATACCTATAGCTGATTCACTTTGTTATACAGCAGCAACGAACACACCATTGTAAAGCAATTATACTCCAGTGAAGATGTTAAAAAAAAAAAAAAAAAAAGTTCCATGACCTTTCAAATTATTTGTCTAAATACTAACTCTCCTACTGTTGGTTACAGAAATGTACAGGAAAGTCAAAAAATAGTAAAATTAATACCTAGTTAGTACACTGTAGTTCAAAACATGAGAAGCATCGAGAACTGAAGTATTTTCTTTGTTAAAAACTACAAATTACCAAGATTAATTTGAGGAGTGCTTTCCTCTTTCTCTTCACGTTAACTTACGATACAGAGTGGGCATCTTTTCTACGCCTTGGAAAAAAATCTGATCTCTTTTTAAAGTTTGCATTAGTTTCTAACTGACTAAGTCTTTGTGCTTTCAGTGTCATGTAGTATCTCCAAGGTTTTTTAATGGGACTTTCTCAGGTGGCATTACTTCTTCTAAGACACTGTTACCCCTCTGCATCACAACAGCTTTCCTCATTTATGGTGGTGCTCCTGTCTTCACTAAGTCCTTGGGCTGGATATCCAGAGTCTCTAGTGGTGGCAGGGCCAACATTCCCATGGTCAACTCCTTCTTCATTCTCATTTCTTTCTTGCTCCTTTTTCTTTGTTGGACAACTTCCTCATGTGATTATCCATTTTTGTACAGCGTTGTGTGGGTCTGTCACTGGGAGACAAAGAGGCGACACCCCTACCTGCTTTGCTATCTGTGTATAAACTACCTAACAGATGCACGGCGCCATAATCAGGGGCAGGCTTTGCAAGAAGTGACATGTTTGGGGAATCCAACCCGAGGTACATCTGTTACGTATGTTGTGATTTACGAATGGGAAAGCTAGAAGTAAAGTTTGCATTTTACACAGTTATTCACAGTTAATACACTGGAAACCAATATATAAATTTTGTTGTTGGAAGACCAGTATTAATTAAGTATACGTGATAATGGAAATCTGTGTATGTCAGAACTCTGCAAAGTGAGAGTTACCTGTGTTGAAAGCAGACACTACACTGCGGGGCAGGGTTTATATGGAGGCAGAAGTGAAAGGTATTAAATAACAGCACCAAGTTAGTGCTGGGTAAAATGGAGATGCACTGTCTCATAATCACTACTGTTTGGAAATGATGTAACAAGTGTGGGAAGTGTTATGTGGTACAATATTACTCAAAAATCGGACTTCTTAATTGAAATTTTAATTGAGATAATTGTGGATTTGCACGCAGTTGTAAGAAATAATACAGAGATACCCGTACTACTTACCCATTTTCTCCGAGGGTAACAACTTACAAAACTACAGTACACACGAGGATCCTGACTTGGTTAAAATCCACCCACGTTACTCAGATTTCCCTCGTCTTACTTGTTCTCATTTCTGTGTGTATTGAGTTCTATCCAACTTTACTGCAAGTGTAGGTCTGTTTGTCCACCGTTAACATTCAAGGTGTAGAACATTTCCATCACTACCCGCCTTGTCCTTCTGTAACCACAGCCGGCTCCCTCCCTTCATCTTCTAATCTCTAGCAGCCACTAATCTACCCTCCGTTTCTAAAACGTCGGCATTAAAAAATGTTACGTACGTGTAATTGTACAGATGTGCCCTTTTGAGATTGGCATTTTCCATTCAGGATAATTCTCTGGAGACGTACACACACACACACACACACACACACACACACACACACACAGAGTGGGATGTATCGATGTGCCCTTCTTGCTACATTAGGATGTGTGCCATCCCAGGATTAACATATGAGATTTGTAAGTGATGCATACCCCACAGGGCACCACTTACACAAAGGGAGGGAGTCTGCTCATGAATCATCACCATTTTACATTCCAGAATTGCCTGGTAATTACGTAGGTGACACAAACATTCTCCCATAGAGTCCGGGTGTGTTTACCATAAACAATCACAGAGAAACCTGGTTTTCCTCTTAAAAGCATTCCGTAGGTGGGAGCTCACACGTTAGTGATAACCAACAGGAGTTCCAGTCACCCTGTTTACACAGAGATCCAAACCGATACCTTCTCGTCCAGGCATCCTCAGCTGAATCAAACCACGTGTTTCAAAGACTCCTTCCCCATCAAAAGACCATATGGATGTGGATCTATTTTTGGACTCAGCATTCTTTTACTTGATCTCTAAGCTGCATGGCCACTTATAGTCACTTAACCTTTCTGAGCCACAGAGCCCTAACACATAAAATGGCAATAATAATATATAATTCATTAAATTGTTGTGACAGTTAAATGTGAAGAGCCTGGCACATAAAAGATATTCAACACGTGATGGTTACTACAGTGCACGTGTTATCTGAACTCAAATTGGGCCATGTCAGCTGACAAGGGATTGTATTTTTTTCCCTATTTGAAACTGTCAGTGTGGGAGATCATAGAAAAGCATAACAAAGTCACTTTCAACCATTTAATAAGTCATTTTGTAAGAATATAATTTCCAAAAAAAATGAGATAACCCACAAAAATCCTGAACACACTGCTGTAAGTATGCAGCACATTAGTATGTATATATGTTACACGTTAATGTACGTACGTACACAACTTAATATACACACTAAATATCATGTCTTTGCTGAAGCTAGGCCATGTGTCTAAAAGCTGCATGACAGGGCTTCCCTGGTGGCGCAGCGGTTAAGAATCCGCCTGCCAATGCAGGGCACACAGGTTCGAGCCCTGGTCTGGGAAGATCCCACATGCCGCGGAGTAACTAAGCCCACGCGCCACAACTACTGAGCCTGCGCTCTACAGCCCGCGAGCCACAACTACTGAAACCCGCGCGCCTGGAGCCCCGCGCACCGCAATGAAAAGTGGCCCCCACTCGCTGAAACTAAAGAAAGCCCATGCGCAGCAACAAAGACCCAATGCAGCCAAAAATAAATAAATGAATAAGTTCACAAAAATAAAATAAAAGCTGCATGACACCTCCTCCACCCAACCAACCACCAACCTTTGGCAAACTCCTACTCATCCCACCAAGCTTACATGTCACCTCTTCCAGAGAGTCTTCCCCGTCTCTCCTCCCAGTAGACCTGGCTCACATCTCTATTGCTAAACTGACACTTTTACAAGCACCTATGTGCTGTTCTTCCACACGAAGCACTGAGGTCCTCAGTGGACAGAGACAGTGCTTTGGTCTTTTTACCCCCTGCAGTACCCTCTCCAGTTACATGTAATTCCCTGCCTTGCACACAGTAGGTACTTAATGTAGGTGCTTAATCGCTTAAGCTCCCTGTCCCTGTGCCTCGGCTTGTGTACAGACAGGCCTGTAAGAGACAAGTGTTCCAGCTACGCCATTCACGTGTAAGCATTCCAGTCCCATCCGGACGTCAGAATGCAGCTGGCTCCTCGGACCGGGTTCCTCCTGGGGACTAAGCCTTTGGAACAGTGAAGCACATGCTATTAATGAGGGGAGGAGGAGGCACCCGGAACCCATTAGCAAGGGATAAGCTGCACTGCCATCACCTATCGGAGGCTCTCATCCTGCACAATTGAGAAGTGATCAAACCTTGGAAGTGGCGGATGGAGCACAAGGAGTCCTGTTGCTGTCACGCTTTACTGTTTGCTGTCTCTCCAGCCAACGTAAGCTGTTTTGCATCGTTGCTCAGGGAACCAACCCAAATCCAGGTTTCACCAGGGAAGGAGAACTGACCTCTCCAGGTTAATCAGTGTGACTGGCCTCATCTGAGTCAAGATCGGGCCCAAGAGTCAGGAGCACCAAAATCAACTCAACTAAACTACTGGTCTATGTCAGGTTACTAGGATAGGACCGAAAACAACAGGGATTGGGACGAGAAGTGGGAGAAGTAAGTGAGAGCTCTGAAGCCAGCTCTGAAGCCAAAGTCAGAAATGCGAGATATTCGAGTCCAAATCAGGTCAGCAAACTCTCAGAATCAGTTGAGAGCTCCGTGGGAATAAGGCCCTGTCTCTCTCATCCTCTACACGCCTTCCCCTACTCTTGGCACTTTCCTTAGACAGTAACAGGCCAATCTTTAAAAGGCTCTTCCTCAAGTGGCGAGTCAGGGACCTAAGCTCCTACTAGCCTGTGGCCCCCACCCCCCATTTCCCAGTTCAGGAACCCTGAAGGCCACCACACTCATCCACGTCAACCCAGATGAGGAGGAAACATGGAGGACAGAGTGTGAAATCCTTTCTCTTTTTAAAATGGAGCCGGCCTGCATGTGGCATAAATTTCTTCCATTTGCTTCCTGTTGGCCGTATTCTTCTCAGGTACCTGATGGCCCCAACTGCAAGGAGGGCCAGAAAACAGTCTTGCCCAGGAAGAGAACCAGAGGTCTGCCCACCAGCAGGCAGACACTGTCCTGATCTCCTTTTGTCTTCCTTTTTCTCGGAGAGATAAGGCCAGAGGAAGAAAACTTCCAACATGAGATTCTTAAATCAGAATTTAATTCACCACCTCCAGCTTATTGTTCGTCTAAAGGTGCAACAGTCCTTGGAAGACACCTCTGGGGACTTGACAGTTACCGACCTGAGCAAGCTAGGTAGCCAGAATTAGGAGGCCCCCTTGACCTGTGTCTAATATGAAGCAACAACGTTCCCTGTGTTTCTATGTATTTGTTCATTTATTAAACACGAAATATTTATTCAGCATCTACTTTATGAGAACACCGTGCCGGCTAGACCGCTCCAGTTCCAGGAAGGAGAGGGTACGTATCGGGTGGACTGGGTTTTATGCCAGGTCTATAACCTACTCACAGCAGCCAAGCCCGGTCCTGGCTCCCCTGAGATTCAGGGTTAGATGCTGACGGGGGGATGGCTCCCCCGAGCACTGGCACCTGAGTGTGTGAACCTCCCACTTCTCCCCTCTGGATCCCGACTATTCTACTGGCCCTGGTCCCCACACCCCCCTCGATGAGGATGTGCCTTTCTGCTTACCTGCCTCTTGATTATTTGATTATACCGTTTCTACATGTCATGTATAGGAATAAAGTTACCATCTCTCAGGATGCTGAAATGCATCTCTGCGTCAAAACATCCACAAAAAGAACCTGAGAAGGGGTTTTCTGTCCGTTTTTGGTTTTGTTTTTTTAACTATTAAAGATGCTGACGGCAGTCTCTCCTATAAGAAAGGACAGTGCAAGCGGGGCAGAGGCAATGAGGAGGATGCTCTGTAGCTCGGGCAAAGGGGGCCAGCCCCACAGACCTGCATCTCCTGCAGAAGCCTCCAAGATCAATGCTTCTGCACGAGATGCAGCCCTGGTGTCGCTGGACCCTCCTCCCCACCCCTCCGGAAATGCTCAGCTGCTGAGGGCGTCTCCGGGCTCAAAAGGGGCTTGATGTCCATCTATATGAAAGGTGAGGCTAAAGAAAAGAGGCCTGAGAAGGAACCAAACCCATGCCTTCGTCGCGCCTGGTCCCAGGGTTCACAGGAGGGTGACCAGGTGGGCGAGTTCTGCAGGACAGAAAAAGACAGAAAGAGGCCCGGACCGTCTCCTTCTGCACCTGGTTTGTTGTTTGGGGACCTAGTCATCCCCGGGTCTAGGTTTGAAGGGGTCCACGTGCATGAACGTGTTTCAGGGGAAAAGGCAAAAGTTCACACCTGGACAGTGAGGTCTGGATGCTCCCCAGGGCTGGCCCGTGAGCAAGTCGCCAAACGCAGGCCTGAACGTATTCGAAAGAGACGCCAAGGTATGCCTGTGTCCAAGCATGGATGCTGGGCAGACAGAAGGAATCCAAGAATGAAGTGGAGAGACAGAGGCTGCGATGCCAGGGTGGGGTGTTCGGCCAGTGTGCAGAGGCGAGGAAGGAAGTTTCCATCCCTCCTGCGGACGGGGCGCAGCCGGGGCTTGGCAGACCACCTGGGCTCCGTGTAGACAGGTGGCAGGTGGAGCAGGCCCAGGCTGGCTCAGAAACCTTCCTCCCTGGGAACCACCTATGAGGCCGGCTTTCAGAGTCGGGAAACAGGCAGAGATTATTCTCCCCTTTTTTTCATTATCAACCCAGAGAAACTGGAATCAAGTAACTTGTGTCTCCTGCTAAGACCTCACTCATTCGGCAAGGACTAAGGGGCTACCGGCACTTCTTGCTTCACCGTGTAAACAGCTGCTCACGCGCCTTTGTGGTTACAGGCTAGAAAGCGGCCTCTCCACTGCCACGTCTGCCTCGCAGGTGGGACCCGGTGTCTGGGGAAGGGAAGCAGCGGTGAGGGGCACGGTGCACACGGCAGAGGCAACAGACGAGAAGAGGCTTCTGTTCGGAGCGTCTGGTCGCACAAAGACACAATGACAAAGCTTATGCTCTTAGAAGGCGCACCTAGATGTGTCCACCCACCCACGACCGTGGGAACCCTGTGTCCTTACTAAGTCACGGAGTGGAGGGTAGACAATGAACTTGTTTGCCAGGAGATGTACCGCTATCTTTGTGAGGAAAACCCTCCCGAGCCCTGGCCACGTCCCCCACACACGCAAGCCCTTACGTGTGCATCACACTGAGCTGGGTGCTCTGACGGCACAAGGGAAACTGAAGACACAGTCCCTTCCCTGCGGGATCCAGCAGTACAGCTTAAAGAAGCCACCGAATAACAATTCAAGGGACCACGTGACTAAGCTGCTGCAGGCGAAGTCCAAAGGATGTGATGGGGGTGGAGAAAGTGAGCAGGGCTGGAGCGTGGGGACCTCAGCAGGGAGGTGCATGGACAGCTGGGCGAGGAGGGACAGCAGCGCTCAGGCACAGAGGATGGGGGGTGGGGGGGTGGGGCTTACACGTGGGGAAGGCAGCTGAGCTGAGCCCCAGAACTAGGAGGAGCAGGTTCCCGCCCCAGGGAGGGGCCGCTTTCCTGGACTGGAGCAGAGGTGTCTTCCGGAAAAGCAGTAAGAGGCAAGTTAGCGATGGAGCCAGGTCACGGTGGATCTAAAAAGAAAGTACCAGGAGAAAATGGGGAATTGCTGAAGGCTTTTGATGTTTTAGGCAGGCAAGGTGGAACCCCCTACGTGGTGCAGGGCTGAGGGATCCAGGAGCCAGGTGGGACGCTGGCCGTGGGAGCAGCAACTATGTGTTGAAGGACCCTGTGTAGTCTGTTTCCTGATTCAACATAGGAAACAGAGGAGAGGGGGATGCAAAAACGATCCAGAATTACAGCCTACGTGATTTTAAGGAGGAGCGCTGTCTACGAGACCGGAGAAGATGGACAGGGGAGAAGACTCGAGGAGATGGGGTCACGCAGGCGTCTGGGGTGAGGGGGACAGGGGGGCAAGTGGAGATGCCTTGGAAGCAACTGCTGAACCAGCTCTCGATGGGACGTCGGCATCGGCTGGGGAACGTCACCAGCACACCAACGCAGTGGAAACGGGGCAGAACTGGGTCAAGAAGGAAAAAATTAAAGTTCTGGCAAAAACAAAAACACAGGCAAGAAGACCATAAATGAGGCTAACAGACAAGTGTCGTCCTGGACGAAGTTACTGCAGCAGCCTATACAACAGGCAAAGGATGGATGTCCGAGCTATAGAGAGAATCTCTCACCAAAGAAAAGGAAAAAGAAAAAAAAAAAACACTGATTACCTAATCATCAACCTGATAGAAGGGAAAATACAAATCGCCCATCAGCGTACGTGGGAGAACTGGGCCTCGCCAGAACTGGGGACCCAGGGGCCAAGCCAGTGGAATGCGCAGGCGAGTGTGGACGTGACCCTGCTCCTTCCTAGCTGGGAAAGCTCGGGCCAGGCCTTAACCCTCGCTTTATTATCTGCAGGAGGGGAATGAGAACAAGAGACACGATCTGAAAGGTCTGTGGTTAGGGTTAAGTAAGTTAACGTACGTAAACCGCTCCAAACAGTGTCTGGCCCAGGGTAAGTGCCATGCAATTGTTAGCTATTATTAGTAATAGAAAAATACAAATTAAAATAACAATGAGATATAATTTTTCACCCACAGGTTGTCAAAAATTTTAAAGGATGACAATATCAAGTGTTGACAAGGATTTGGGTGAAATGATACTCCTAAACTCTGAGTGGGAATATAAATCGGTACATCTACTTTGGAGGGAGAAAAATGGCATATTTTACAAAATGGAAAATATGCCTCCTTTAGAACCCAGCAATTCCCCCCTCTGAATATATGCCTTAGAGAAACTCCTGCGAATGTGCACAAGGAAACACATGCCAGGATGTTGACTGTAGCACGTTTTCTGTTGTTATTAGCAAAACACTGGAAAGAACGTTAAGTTTCTATCAACAGGAGAAGGCATCAGAAAACTAATTCAGTCTGTGTAATGCTAGAATACCGTCTAGCAACTGAAAGGCACAAATACAGATCTCTCCAAATAACCAAGTGGCCGGTGACAAACGCTAGCTACAGTTTGAGTCACTCGTGGATGCCATGAACACAACATGCAGTGTCACCTTGGAACCACTGGAGACCACGGGAACGGGGGTGTCGGCTGAGGGGAACTTGAACTTTACTCTTTCTGTAATGTTTTATTCCTTCAAAAAGAGGAAAGAGCATTAGATGCAGAGGAGACAAAGACTAAGTTGTTGATTTGGGGTGGGGAGGCTATCCATGCGAGTTATATTATTCTTTGTGACTTTCTAGATTTTTAAATTTTGAAAAACAAAATTTTAATGCTCTTTGAACAGATGTTCTGAGTGTCACCTAAATTACTTCATGAAATAAAGAAGAAAAGCAGTAAAAGGACGGCAGAGAAGTGGGCCTTAGAAATAACACTTTCGGGGCTTCCCTGGTGGCGCAGTGGTTGAGAGTCTGCCTGCCGATGCAGGGCACACGGGTTCGTGCCCCGGTCCGGGAAGATCCCACATGCTGCGGAGCGGCTGGGCCCGTGAGCCATGGCCACTGAGCCTGCGCGTCCGGAGCCTGTGCTCCGCAACGGGAGAGGCCACAACTGCGAGAGGCCCGCGTACCACAAAAAAAAAAAAAAGAAATAACACTTTCGGAGGGAGAGGTCGGTGGAGAGGCACCTGGCCAAGACCCAGGAAATTCACAGAAAGAGGGAGGGCCCTTGGAGGCCACGTGACCCACGGAAGGGGTAAGTGCCAGGGAGGGGGCTCTGCAGCCTTACAAACGCCACGAGGGTCCCTTTGGATGGGGGGTGCAGGAATAGGATGGACCAAGGAACAGACCGCCAGCTTACCAGGCAGGGTGCGCATACTCTGCCAGAGGGCAGCCCCACCAAAGGAGCCCAGGCGGACTAACTCCTGGGGTGGGAGAGAGCGTGGGGGAGGGGAGTGATCTGGGAAGTAGGGACCCCACGGCGGGGGGTGGGGGGGGGCGGCTACAGGAGGAGGGAGCCTAGGTGGGGGGGGAAGGAGCCGGGCTGTGGGCGCAGCTTTTACGATGGTGGAGGCTGGGAAGAGGGGAGTAAAGTGCCCCCAGAGCCAGGCGGGGATGGCACCCGGCCCCAGCCCCCGACGGCAGTGCCGGCCCCAGGACACCGGCTGGGCAGGGGCAGCCCTCCTGCAGAATCACTCCCGGTGCCTGGGGCACGCGCAGAGCCTGGAGAACCCACGTGTGTCCAGGCAGCCGTCCTACCGCCCCCCCACCCGAGGCGAGGCGAGGCGAGGCGAGGCGAGCTGGCAGCACTCCCTGGGGTGGGGCTGCCCAGCAGATGCACACTCGCTCATTAAGTGACTTGCATATGGAGTGGAGACACCTCTCCCCCTCACCCACCCTGGCTCCCACCCGTCACGTGGCCCAGGAGCTGCCAGCCCCCCCAGTTCCCCGGGAGCACAGCTCACAGCCAGGCGCGCTCACAGCCACAGCTGCGACCACGGCTGCGGCTCAGTGCAGGGGCGGAGCAGGGGAGGCCTGGGCGCTCAGCTGTCATCCCTCCTCTGGGAACGGCGGGGTCTCTCTCAGAAGTGACGGAGACAGTCACGGCCCAGGGCCCGCACCGTTTCCCTGTCACTGCCCAGTGGTCTCTGCACCCACTTGGAATCCTCCCGGGAGCGGCCCCCAGCCAGCCAGAGAGAAGGGAAGCATGTCACCCTCCCTCCCCGGGGGTGAGGCATCTCCTCACCACGGGCTCAGTGGTCCATCAAGGGGCCTCTGTCTCCTGGAAACCGCAGAACCCCTCCTTCGCGGCAGACAGGGCTAGGGAGTGCTGGGCCCTCAGGAGACTGGGGTGACCCCAGAGCACACCACTGGCGTAAAACCCATCGCAAATAGAACACTGAACATAAAAGAAAAATTGAGTGTGTATTAAAGTTAAAAGAGCTTTCTTCCAGATCTTGTAAGCTGCACACTCTTGGAGAAGGTTACTGAAGAAGGGTTTTTCTCATTGTTGGCGCCCCTGCCCTGCACGCAGCCTGCACGCATTCTGAGTGTGCATGTGGGTCATCCTGACACACATGTGTGTGCATGCACATGCACACACAGTTCTCAGGTGTGTACAGGAAACACACACAAACACACACACACGGAGACATAAAACCTGCTTTCTCCTGTCTCTGGTCGTTGTTTCTTCCTCCCTGTCTATTAAGATAAAACCCTGCTTCCCCCAATTATCTTCCTACTGCCTGTCCTCAGGAGCCCTTCTCTGACAAATCCCACTATAGCAAAAACTGCCCGATTTGATGTCAAGGACTGAATTCTGATTTCCACCTCCCGTGCGTGCGACTTCGGGTACGTCTCTGGATGTCTCTTTGCCGTCCCCTCCTTTTGATGACGGGATTAAAAATAGCTCCCTCCAGAACATTACTGAGCAAATTCAGTGGGTAACGTACGTCTTAGTCCTGTTCGGTCTGGGTCTTCCCCAAAAGACAGATGCCAAGACAGCATTAGATGCTAGAGGGATTTGTTAGGGGAAACACCCATGAGGAAAATGGGGAGCAGTGGGGAGCTGTCAGACCCTAACTCAGGCCTGGGCCCATGAGGGAGCGAGCGAAGGAATGAAGAAAGGCCGCTCACCACAACAATGCACGAGGAGCTTCAGCAAAGCCAGGAGGGAGCCTTCGGGTCAGGCACCCAACGAAGAGGCTCATGTGTAAGACAGAGAAGCAAGGCTTCATTGGCTTGGGGCACTTTCTCAGGACGCGGGACCTAAAAGCCTGGCCAGGACCCGGGGATGGGCTAACTCACTGCTTGGGGGGTTCTTAGAAGCCTGGAAAAGGGGTGCCTGCCCCCAGTGAATGGAAATGCTGGAGTTATCCTGGCAGACGCTGGAAGAAGGGGCAGAGGAGGAGGGAGTGGGCTTTGCTGGAACATGTGAGGGTTACGATCCACGAGAGGCCCTGGGGACAACCATCCACTGAGGAATGCCCTGGTGAGGGGCCACTCAGCCTCACCAAGACGCTGACCTCTGCAGGTCAAGGTCAGTGGTAGGAGAGATGCCCACAGAACCAGGCTGGTTAGTTCCGTGAGGACGACGGGGCCCAGAGTATGGAGGCCAGAAAGCCAGGAGCCAGGATTCCTGTACGCCTGGAGAGGAGGGAGCACCAGCCGAGGGGGCCTGACCCATGGGGAGCCGCGGAGATGGTTAATAGATTACAGCGTGCACCAAGCAGAACAGATGGCAGCCAATGTTAATAACAGCAAGGACAGAAAGGCAAGACGGGGGAGCAGCACCACATCAACACCCTGCTCAGTCCTCGCACAGAGTCCACTATCAGAGCCAGGACCCCACCGAGTGGAGAGCTGGCTGGTTCGCTAGCAGCGGGGACCCTGCAAAGCTATGGCAGGTACACAGGGAGGGCCCCCAGTCCTCTACCATTTACTCCGGTGACCACACTCTGGGGAAAGAGAAATGTCCAGACGTACCGAGGACCAGTGGACACTGATATGCAGAGACACAGGGTGTCCTCCTGCCTGTTAGAGTGGGAATGTATGCGTGCCCACTCTAGAGCTCGTGGGGGCCAGGCAGTCATGGGAGTGGGGCTAAAGTCCAGGTTACAGTGGGCCCACAGGGGCCACCGAGCCAGCCAATGGCCATTTCCCCAGTCCCCGGACATATAATCAGAAGTTTTGGTATACTTGGCAGTCGGTATCGCTTACGTCAATTTGGGTTCCCCAAGAACCCAG
>RJWK010001853.1:35863-75707 GCA_004363435.1 Platanista minor
AGGAAGGTCCCGGCTGGCACTGTATGTAGGTCGTGTGAGATGTGACAAGGCAGACGGCGGTGGGGGGGGGGGGGGGGTCCTTGAGCCAAAGTCACACGTGGAAGGAGTCTTGCCTCTTCCCTCGGGCAGGCCTCCTGGGTTCCCCTGCCCGCTCACCTGTGGCTGCAGCGGCCGGGGGCACATGGCTCGGGCACAGAGGGGGCTTCAGGGCCCAGCAGCCGGGACATGGGTAACTCTCCCTCTCCAAACAGCAGGCCCGAGGGGGTGCCCGTGCCCACCCCGGGCTGGGGGGACGGGGGGCACAATGGCGCAGGGCCCTGTGCTTCCTTCTCCCCTGGACTCTCCACGGCCCCATTTGCATTTGGCTAGTTTAGGCTGATTTTCGCATCCCTTGGCACGCACTTGGAATCAGTAATTCTGCCAACGTTGGTTGAGCACTTACTAAGTGCCAAGGGTGTGCTAAACACTAAAAGTGAAAAGAAAGACAGTTAGAGGCTGTCTCTGATTAAACAGTTTTCGATCTGGCAGACGAAGCAGATACGTGAACAAATAGGGGCAAGGAACCATTCGATATCCGTGACACACACAGTCTCCGTAGCCCAGCGTGGACTGGAAGGGAGAAGCATCCGGCACGTGGTCGGTGGGGCGCTCTGAGGAAGAGCTTCGTTGGCGACATTTCAGGGCTGGAGTGGAGTCTGAAAGGTGAGGGTTTCCGCAGGCAGACAGGTCAGTGGAGGCTGGCGGACGGGAGGTCAGGGCACAGCATCCGAGGCGTGAACAACATGGGGTACTCTGAAACTGCAAATAACTGAATGTGTCTGGAGTTTAGGGTGCCAGGAGGGGAGCAGCGGGAGGCAAGACTGACCTCGAGGTCAGACCACGGAGGCCAACTATACGGGCCTCACGAAGAGACAGGCTGTGAGGCACTGCTGACACTCTACGGGCAGCACCCAGACCAGATTCACATTCTTAGGACGAAACTCCCTGATGTGTTGGCAGACGACGGACGACCAGGAAGAAGTCAGATTCAAAGAGGCCCTCCTGATAACCCCGGGGAGAAAGGGTGAAGGTCTGCCATACCAGGCGGCAGCAGAGATGGAGATGCAAAGGTGGATGCAAGAGATGCTCAGAGGACAGAACCTACTGGATGTGGGTTGGACCTGAATGTGTTTTCACTGCTACCTGGGTACACGATCACGCACAGCGGGGAGTGGACAAAGTGTCAAGATCAGTGTGGAACACACTGGGTTTGAAAGGCCTTTGGTTAATCAGCTTGGAGACATCCAGCCAGTAGCCAGTTGGCCAAGAGTATGAAAAACAAGAAGATGTTCTGGCCTGGGTAAGAAAATGAGAATGCTTCTCAGTCACTTAAATATCTGGGTGTTTTCTACGTGCACTAAAAAGAGAGGGGCTGGGCAGGACCGTCTAGCAGGGACTCTGAAAAGAAGCGTGACGAAGAGGGAGCCGGCTAATCCCGCCAATTACACTCACAGATAACGCCGCATGCTGGGGCGGTTCCTATTTTGAACAGAGACGTCGGATGTTGGCACCCAACAATTTTGGAGAAACTCCACTGCTTGCCTTGTTTCTCGTTACCCCTGCAAAGATGATTCCAAACACTCCAGTGGGACAGAAAGTGCCACGGCTACGTTCCAGCGGCAAGAAAAGCATGTCTCAGGAAGGTGCCCATTTACCTGCTCCAGCAGGGCGCTCTGAGGGGACAGACGATGCAGGTGAGGCTCCTTTCCCTGTCCCCCTTGTGTCACCCCCTCTGCCGCCGCCAACCCCTCCTAGTCTCCCGAAGACAGGATGTTAGTGATGACAACCGTCAGGGTGACATGACAGGTGAGATTTATCAGCACTTCATCAGACACTAATTACACACCTACTCTGCATCATTTGGGGGGGATGCTCCATCCTCCAAAACGCCTGGTTGAGGGGGTGCCATTAAAATCTCCATTTTAGAAGTAAGAAGAAATCAAGGCCCAGCAAGACAAGTAATACGCCCAAGACCACGTGAGTCAGTGGTGGAGTCGGGGTTACAACATTCTGGTCTTTCTGGCTCCAGGCTCGAGCTCTTCACCACCACGGGGGCTGCCTCTGGGGGATCCTAGCCTCCTGGGCCCCCTGCCCACTTGCTCAGGCCCTGGAGCCCTGGCCTCCATCACTGTGTCACTTTGGTGGCAGGTTCCAAGGTCCTGGAGCTACTGGAGAAAAAGAGGGAGGGAAGCAAAGTCCTCCTCTCCTCCAACCGCGCTGTCAGGCGAGGGAGCAACCCTGAAAGCTGAAACTGCTGGCGGCCGGGAGGCTGACAGCCTATCCACACTAGGCACAATTGTTCTGACAGGTTTCCTGGCAGCCGGGCACCTGCAGTCAAATGTACAACACGGGCTTTTGTTTCTAGAAGAAAAGCTGTCAGATGCCTTATCAGAAAGGCTTGGAGCAGGGCTTCCTGGGAGGAGGGGGACCCACTCAGGATACTTCCTGTTTTCTCCCCAAGCCCCTGGTCTCCATCTTCCCAAACACTCTTCGGAGACCGCCTTTTCCCAGGCTGCGGGACAGCCTGAGTGGTAAACCTCCCTGTATGGGGGTTCAGCCCTGGAGGCCCTGAGATCCCACATCTGGTGCATGAGGTGGAGAACCCACGCTGAGTCCCCGAGGCTCCACTCCCTGCCCTGACAGCAGGGCTGGGGAGCACACAGAGTGGAGTCTGAGCTCCATCTAGGGGGCTGCTCCAGTGAGGGGCAGAGCAAGCTGCTGCCCAGACCAAACATGCAACCACAGAGTATCAGACCCAAGAAAGGGCAAAGAGGCTAGGGCAGCCCCAAACTTGTCACTTAAGGTGATTATGAAATGACTTGCCCAAGATCACATCCATGTTAAGCTTTACTGAAGCGACACTTTCTCTGCCCACCTGACCAGCTCCTATCTATCCCTGGGACTAAGTTCCGAGGACTGCCTCCTCTGGTTCCCAGACAGCTCCGACCTCTGGCTAAGGTGGGGTCCCCCTTCTCCACCCTGTCACACCTTACCCGTCTCCCCCATGAACCCCACACCTCCCTCTGGACGGGAACCAGGTATTATTTCTCTATGGTTTTTTTTTGCCTCTTGCACAGAACCTGACACCAGGTCAAAGTACGATAAAAATGGCATCGTTAAAACTTTCACACCCGGTCTCCCCAACGTGCTAAGTGTCCTGTCCACCGCTGCAATGGAAATTCCACTTCGCGAGAAGTTAAAGACGGGCCAGGGGTGCTGTGTATCATCACTCCTGCTGAGCAAAAGGCTGGTGTGAGGGCAGGGGACACACCCACTTCTAGTTCTTCAGTTAACACGTGATGGAAATGGACTTCTCGCCGGCACCTTCACGCTCATCATCTGGCACCTGGCACCACCTGGGGACGAGAGGCTGCCCCTCTGGTGGGGCCGGGAGGATGGAGGGTCTGCTCCCATCCCAGCCCCACAGCCTGCTGTGCAGAGCGGAGCGAGGGCGGCTCTCTGACGCGGCGAAGGAGGAAGGGGAGCTCACCATGCTGGCTGAGCCGGTAAAGGACCCAAAGAGGGGGGAAACGATACCTATTTGGGACCTACGGTGTGCCAGCTCCCAGCCCAGCGTTTCCAAAGTCATCTGAGCCAATACCGATGGTTTATGAGGGCGGACGGTATAATCTCCATTATGCGGAGAAGGAAGCGACGGTGAGCAGCGCACCTGCAGACATACCGCTAACGTGCAGCTATGCGGCGGTCAGAACTCAGGCCAATCTGCTCCCACGGCCCCTGCTTCCCCCCAGGTGCTAGGCTGCCTCTCCAGGAGCTGAAGGCCCACTGTCCCTGCTTCTCCTGGCCTGATATTCCCACACCGTACCCAAGGCCACCTCTGCCCCACCAGCTTCACTCCTGGTCTCCTCACTACCTCGAATGAGCCTGGACAGTCACACACTTGGCTATTTTGCACCTTTATTAGGACCAGTGGAAACAACTATGTTAACTGAAGATTCCAAAAAGGAGGTTTTACCTGATGAGCACGTGCAGAGGGGGAAGGTGTGTGCGTAGCCCCAAGCCACCAAAACCTAGTGACCTTCCATTCACTGCCCTCATTCCATTGGTTTTCCACAAAAACAACACAGGGCCCTGGCACTGTTCAGGGGAAAAACATCAAATTGCTTCTTAGGGAAAAACATACTGTGTTGTTCTTCCTCCAGACCGTCTCCTGATACCAAGTATGCGCCCCTGGGCAACTCGGCCATTCCACAGCCTCAGCTGTGGGCGCTGCTTTTGTAAGTGGTGTCCACTGAGTACACACAGCAATGTGACACAGCGTGACACACTGGGAAGGAACCCTCGCACCTAAGAGCAGGAAGTAAAAGGTGGCATCACCAATAGTCCCAGTAATCAGGTGTCACACATGGCAACTTTTAAGTAAGATTTGCAAGACGTGCTCATACCACCCCCCCTCCCCACCAGGTGGAGAATGTGGCCAGGATGGTGAGAAGGCTTCTTCGAAGGCTATCGAAGGCTACCCTATCGCGTGGGGAGCTGCTGGGAGAAGTCAGGCCTGCGTCCCTTCATTGGCTGTCCTGTCACTTACCCTCCCCGTTTCCGTAAACAGGAATGACTGTTTCACTTCTCTACAGTCATCTGTGACGTGAAACTTGAGGATCTCCCAAACTCACCCTCAACGGCCAGCACAACCTCAGAACAACAAGGGCAGGAGGCCAAAAGGCATCATGGGGAGCAGCCCAGGTAAGCTGCAAGCTCAGAGCAATAAGATGGATTTTACCCAGTGCGACCCATCACAGCATCGTTAGCAAGAAAACAGAATTCCAGATATGACTACTTGTATTAATTTCACTAATAAACCTGCCTTCCAAAATGAAAAACCCCACCATGGATCACTTTAAAGTTGCTACCTGGCCAGAGTTTGCTGCTTTCGTGACTGAAGTATCTTGGACGGCCTCCAGCCCTACATGTCCTCTCCTCAGCCACACCCACTGCTTTTCCAACATGAATTTATTGTCCTCCAGAGGCCTAGAGCTTCCTTTGAATTTACAGCCGATGGTTTTATAATTTCTTAAAATACACAGGTGAGTTTTAAATTTTGACTTTGAAATAATCTCACTGAGGCAGTAGGTTTCGCTAAAGGGATGTGGCATCCACGTTTTTAAGAAAATCATCTTTCTTAGGTTATAGTTTCAAGGAAGACAAACGATCGTTTGGATTCAACGCTCAGGCAGGAGAACCGCCATCAGATTGTACAGACACGAATGTCAGAGCCCCCGACAACCACTGTGCCTAAGTTGCTCACAATCTAGTGGCAGAGACAGACAGCACCTGAGGAATGCCAGGCTGATGCAGCAGGTGCCATAGCAGATGTATGAGGTCCGAGAGGAAACATTCTGCCTTAGGGGGGCCTGGGGGCGGCCAGGCGAGTGTCCTCAAAGACGGGACACTAGAACTAAGTTTTCCTTTTTTCTTTTACTGCTTTTTTTCTTTTTTTCTTTTTTTCTTTTACTTATAAACAATTATAATAGCTTTGTTGAGCTATATTTGACACAAACTAAAATAAACAGAACATACTGAAAGTGTACAATTTTATGCATTTTGTCACATGTGTACTGGACCCACAGAATCATCCCCATGGTCAAAATAATGACCATTTTCCCTCACTTAAAGTCTCCCCGTACCCCTGTGTGATCCCTCTCTGCCCCTCGCACCCCTCCCCAGGAAAACCATGATCTGCTCTCTGTCGCCATACAGCACTTGGCACTTCCTAGAATTTTATATGCGTGGAATCATAGGGTTCGTATTCTTTTTGTCTGCCTTTGTCCATCAGCATACTGATTTTCAGATTCCCATGCTGTCGTGTGTACGAACAGTTTATCCCTGCTTATCACGAGCAGCATTCCATTGTCTGACTCTATTCCGAGTCTGTTTATCCATTCACCTGAAGAGGGACATTTGGCATTGGTTTCAGTTTTCAGCTACTACAAACAAAGCTGCGTGAACCTTCATGCAAGTCTTTGTATGAATATATGCTCTCATTTCTCTGGAGCAAATGCCTAGGAGTGGATTGGCTGGATCCTAGAAACTGCCAGGCTATTTTTCAAAGTGGTTGTAGCATTTTATACTCCCAGGGGTCATGTAGGAGCAGTCCAGGGGCTCCACATCCTTGTCAACACTTGCTGTGGTCGGGCTCGTTAACCGGTCGAGCTGTTCTAACAGATGTGTGGAGGGGTCTTACTGTGGTTTACTTTGCATACCCTGCTGAGGAATGACACTGAACATCTTTTCACGTGTTGTTCGCCATCTGCATATCTTCTCTGATGAACTGTCCATTCAAATCTCGTGTCTGTTTTCTATTGTTTATCTTCTTCTTTTTCGAACACTGTCCCATATTAAATCTGGATACAAGTCCTTTATCAGATGTACAAATTGCAAGTATTTTCTCCCAATTTAAGGCTTATCTTTTCACTTAGAGATAAATTTGGAAAGATAAGTGGAAGTAAATTAAGTTGTGGAATTATGTTAAAAGTCACTCCAAGGGGAAATAACACAAAGGAAAGGGATGAAGGTGAGAAATACCCTGGTGAGTCCTAAAAGCTGGAACAGTTTCGGGTGGCTCGTGGGTGAGTCCTTGGGAGGCTGTGGCACATATCACGTGACTACTATGCTTCTGGCTCTCTTCTAGGCCTCTATATACGTTGATTTTGCTTAATCCTCTCAACAACCCAGTGAACAAAGGGTTGGTGGTCAGAGGTTGATTTTATGAATGAGGCAAGTGGGATGTGGGGAAATCAAGTGGTTTGCCCAAGATTTCAGCTCTACTGAGCAGCAAAACTGAGAGTCCTTATCCAAGTTCAGGCGGGCGTATGGCCCTCTTCCACACTTGCCAGAAACCAGATGGAGCAGGTAAAGCAACCTGAGGCTTAAGGGGAAAGGCCAACTGGTCAACATGGTGACAAAGTCCGAGTCTTTGACCTCCTGAACACCTGTCCCCAAAGGCACCGTCAGGAGATGATGGCCATCTGTTCCCCACGCTCGCCTGAAGGACTGCAGGAGAAAACTGGCACAAAGTAGAGCTGTGAGACTATCAGGCCCTAAGTTACTAATAAAACAGGCCTCTGCGTGAAGGGTAATGAGGCACTAGGACAAACCGCTAATAAACTATCTCATATTTATTGACTTTTCCTCCAAGCACTAAGGGCTCTGCATGGAACATTTCACTGTGTTCTTCTGAGAGCCACACGGGGGCAGGTACTATAATTGTGGCCAACTTGCAAATGAGGCTCCTGAGGCCCGGCGGTTTCCGAGCGCCAGGGCCACAGCGTGAGCGGCAGGGCTGGAACCGAAGTGAATCTGCGTCTGGCTGCAGCCACCAACAATGGCTGCCTCCTGGGCAGCCCCCAGGTTTCTACTGTGGAGGACGCATCAGGGCAGGGCAAGTACGTTCCCACGGGGGCTAGAGGCAGGGCAGCCTAGAAAGGGACCCCACTTGGACTGAAAGGCCTGACTCTGCTGCCACGGTAGGTGGCCATAAAATAAATCTGCGATCCCAAGGACGCCAGCCACCATCACCAGTGACGGCCCCGGAGCAGACACCTGCAGGACGACAGATGGTCGCTCTCCTCGGAAGAGAACAGCCTCACATGGTGCTCCTCCTGGAGGCCAGAATGACCTCCTCCCATCTCGTTAGATTCAGAGGATGTCTTACCAGGGACAGGACCATCTGAGCCCCCATCCCACGCCCCTGCCTGCCACCCTCGGGGCCCACTTTCCACACACCTGGGCACTGCCAGAACACCCTGGACATGCGAGAAGCCTTGGCGAGTCCTGCCCCGCCCGCCCCACTGCCCAGCACCTCCACTCACACCGGCTCTCAGGCTCTGCCCTGGCCCCTCTCGCTCCCCGTGGTCAGGCACTGGCTCAGCAAGCCTCGGTGACCAGGCGGCCTCGTCCGTGATGGGCCACCCTGCCGACTCAGCTTCCTGCCAGCTTTCCCATTCGTCCTCCCTCTCTTGCTCCCGACTGCTGTTTTGCCTCCGTTTCCTGACAGTGATGGAGTTTAAACTGTTTGTCCAGACGTGGTCAGACACTGAGGATAATCTGACACATTCCTCTTCTCTAGAAGTGTGTAGTGTAGTTATGGAGACAGACACCACACAAATAATTCTATGAACAATTCACTCTCACTGCAATGAGGGCTCCAAAGGCAAGACAGGGATGCACTGGCAGGGGGACACATTATGACACTGGGAGGGAAGAGCTGGGGCTTTGCTGAGAAGGCGACACTCAACTGAAGCTTGAGGGACAGGGAGAGATTCATTCGGAGATGGCGAGGCTGGGGGAGGGGTGGGACAGAAGGAGCAGCTCGCACGTGAGTCCAGAGCTTGGAAGGAGCTCTGTGGGTTGGTTCAAGCATCAGGGGAAGAGTGAGCTACAAAGGTAGGAGGATCTCCTAAACCACGAGGAGACTCTGGACTTTATCCAGAAGAATTTGGAAGGGATACGTTTTGGAAAGAATTTCAAGGTCAGTCTGGCAGGGATCAACGTTCTCTTTGATCACAGTTTGAAATACAGATTTGGAGGAGGTGGCAGGTGAGATCGGGCGTGAAGCTGGCTGTGATACGGGAGGACCAGTTCAGAAGGTTGTTACGGTAACTCAGGGGAAAAGTGATGATGAGGATGCTCCTGATGAAGGAGGACGGCGGCTTAGAGTCAAGTGGCCCCAGGGGAGGTGGAGAGAAGTACACATTCAGCTGGCAGCTCCCAGAACCCCCAGGGCAAGTGTCGGGGGGTGTCAGAGACGATCCCCAGGTTTCTGGCGAGAGCACCTCCTCCTACCCCACATCTCCCCACTATGCGTCTCCATCTCCCCTCCCAGCTCATCAAAGAAATAGAGTGCAGGCAACCCAGCGGACAGACTATCGCAGCATTAATGTTATTTTTGTTCAGTAAAACCTGGAGATGAAAATCTCTCAACTTGTTATATAAGAAGTGGCAAATGTCAGGAGAGAGATTTGCTCCAGCGTCAGGGCTTCACATTTGACTCTGGTTACGCCTGTCACCTGTGCTTTGCTCTAAAGGGATACCGGGGAGGGAGACCCTCCCTTTGACCACCTTTCTGGACTGGGTGCCCCCTGGAGAGACAAGAAGCCTTGTGTGGGTGCTTCAGGGAGAACAAACCAGCAGAATTCACCTTGCATTTTAGGCAGAAAAAGTTTGTGCTGACTCCTGTTTGAATATTTCTCTTTTTTTGTATAACTGAAATATAATCTACGTACCATACAATTCACCCATTAAAAGTACACACTAGCTTTTGTGTGTTCACAGAGTGGGACAACCATCACAGTACAATCAGTGGAAAGGTATGCAGCTATAAGCATCCACAGATTTCCAGATTCGGGAGAGTTCATATAAATGGAATCATACTTTATATGGTCTTTTGTGTCTGGCTTCTTTCACTCAGTATAAGGTTTTTGAAGCTCATCTATCTTACAGAATATAATGGTACTTCACTCATTTTTATGACCAAATAATATTCCATTGAATGGAGGTACTGCATTTTATTTGCCCATTCATCAGTTATGGACATTTGGACTGTTTCCACTTTTTGGTTATAATGAATAATGCTTCCATGAACATTCCTGTACAATTTTTTGAGGGGGTATACGTTTTTATCATTTCTGGGTCGTTAACTATTTCTTTCTTTCTTTTTTTTTTTTTTTTTTTGAATGTTTCTTAAAGGCAAAGATAATACCTGCTTTTAATATATGTGCTTTGAGTAAATTTTGCTAGACATATCTTCAGTAAGAAGATAAAAAAGTATTGCTAGAGAGTCTGCAATTGAGTTTTAAAAACTGAAAGAATGTACTTATAAATATGCTTGTGTGCCTATGTGCCTGTGTGTGTGTGTGTTAGAGCGTTACAGCCACAGTGCTGAAGGGATGCTTAAGGAAGCAAAATGTAAATAAATGCCCATTAGTAGAGCAGAAACTAAGAGCCTACGTGTAAAGATAGAAGGTTATTATGGAGGTCCTGGGACTGCGATAAATCTGGGCCCTGGAGGTCCCAGTAAGCTCAGGTCTTTCATTTCTGACTCCATGCCCTCAAAGTTAATGCGACATCAGCCACCCCGGCTCCTGCAGGTCCCAGCGGGGTTTGGGAAAGTAACCCAGCTGCCCAGATGCCGTGTAGCTCGTAAGGTGCCAGGACCACCTACCTCCCACCCACAACTGCTGGCCGATGATGGATCAATAGGCAAACGGTGACTCTATGTGTGCCAAGGACACTGCAAAAAAGCCACCTGAGCCCACTGGGAAGGAAGGGTGGGAGGGGACAGCAGAGAGCAAGGCTAGAGCCAGAAACCTCTGCAGGGCTGGAGCTTCAGAAGGAACACGGGCAGCCTCCTGGACCCTCCAGGAGAGGGAGAAGACCACCCACAGAGAGGCCACTTAAACGACTGCCCTCTTGCATGAGCACCCAGGGCAGGAAGGCGAGAACCCTCAGTACAAGGGTGCTCTGCTGCAGTCCCTGAGGGCCCTCAAGAGTGGAGGTGTGTTGGGCTTCCCTGGTGGCGCAGTGGTTGAGAGTCCACCTGCCGATGCAGGGGACACGGGTTTGTGCCCCGGTCCGGGAAGATCCCACATGCCGCAGAGCAGCTGGGCCCGTGAGCCATGGCCGCTGAGCCTGCGCGTCCGGAGCCTGTGCTCCACAACGGGAGAGGCCACAACAGTGAGAGGCCCACGTACAGCAAAAATAAATAAATAAATAAAAAAATAAAATGAGACAGTGGGTTCAGAACTGAAGGCTCTTAAGCTCCCCTCGACATGACTGTACTTGGAGACCCTGACACATGCAGGTCAGGAACAGTGGACGGTGGAATTCTTCAACTCTCAGGAATGTAGACACCAGGCACCATCGGAAGCACCAGTGCTCAGGTAGGATCCAAGAAAACGGCCTGGAGTCAGTTACTACTTAGCATTCAGGCTTCTGATCTCCTCAAGCAAACACGGGCCAGCTGGTTGCCTCATTTCAGGATGGGGTGACGTTGCTGGATCAGGCCTCCTGGCTTGTCAGGGAACCAAGAGGAGGCTTAGCACCAGGAACGAAAAGAACAAACGTGCTTTCAGTTTCCCAGCCCCCACCTGATCACACCCTTGGCTCCTGGGGTTTCAGTGCATTTCACAGGAGGTCATGGGGCACCTCTGGATCTCCAGTCCCTGGAGTGGGCACCGCAGGCCAGACAAGGGCGCCTAAAGAGAGTCCCAGCAGACTTGCTGGGCTTTGAGCCCACCCAGGACGGGCAGCAGCATCCCAGGCTGGCAAGCAGATGCTGACCTGTCAGAGCGTCGAGTGTTGGAGGAATGGGCGGGGGGAGTTCTCTGACACCCCCTGGGGGCTGCTTCACCCTTTGGCCACCACGCCGTCCGTCCCCTTCCGCTGAAGTACTGTCTCTCGGTAAAGCCAGTAGCTTCTTTCTCAAGTTTGAATTCACCGTAGGTTGTTTGGCAGCAAGCGGATGGAGGGAGGAGGAAAAAAATCTGCTTCCAGCTCAAGTACATGTCTCTCTGTTAACTAGCATTTTGAAAAATTATCTTTTCCCTTCCACAGTGCGGTTGGCAGGGGCTCTCAGCTGTTTTGAGAGAATGTAAGCAGCACACCATCTGGGGCTGACATTTCCAGCATGGCAGTCAGGGGCGCGCATCGCAGGAGCTCCATGGGTGATCAGGAGCCCGTCGCCTCTGCAGGAGCCCCGGGCGGAGGGAAGGAGGGCTTACAGAGGTGGCTTCTCTACAGGTGAGATGGAAACTGAGCCCCCTGCCCGCCTGCCTTCCTCAGGCTCCCCCCTCTCAGAGATGCGTGCTCTCAGAGATCTTATCTTGTAATATCAATGATGGATGTTGACTCTGAGAATATCAAAACGCCCTCCACGTTTGTAGATCCGATTTTGTTAAATAGAACTTAGGACCAGGAGAGACTAAGATGAAAGACATACATGCAGATGGATGTCTGCATGTGAAGCAAGAGATTTTCTGGGGCTTCCCTGGTGGCGCAGTGGTTGAAGTCCGCCTGCCGAGGCAGGGGACGCGGGTTCGTGCCCCGGTCCGGGAAGATCCCACGTGCCGTGGAGCGGCTGGGCCCGTGAGCCATGGCCACTGAGCCTGTGCGTCCGGAGCCTGTGCTCCGCCACGGGAGAAGCCACGGCAGCGAGAGGCCCGCGTACAGCAAAAAAAAAAAGAGGGATTTTCTGGCTAACAAGACTGGGGAGTTAGGAGTTCTTGATAACGAGATCAGCCAGGACAGTTAAGGGAATTACACAGCTCAGACTCACTGGCGCGTCCCTCCAGGCCTTCTGATGGCTCGCAGAGCCCAAGTCCACCTGAGAGTTAGCCCTGCTGCTGACGTGGAGGTCCCGGGGCTGCAGGCCTCGTCCTCGTTAACCACAAAGCAGCCTCGTGGATGCCCGCTGGTCCACGTTGAGACAGATGACTGAGCACCTAATCACCTCTCGGGCAAACCTCTGCACCCTTAGCCGCTCTGGTTCATACCACGTGCTCCATGCAGGTTGAGCATTCTTTTTTTTTTTTTTTTTTTTTGGATTGATTGATTGATTGACTGATTGGCTGCGTTGGGTCTTCATTGCAGTGTGTGGGCTTTTCATTGCAGTGGCTTCTCTTGTTGCAGAGCGTGGGCTCTAGGCGCACGGGCTCAGTAGTTGCAGCACGTGGGCTCAGTAGTTGTGGCGCACGGGCTTAGTTGCTCCACAGCATGTGGGATCTTCCCAGACGAGGGCTTGAACCCATGTCCCCTGCACTGGCAGGCGGATTCTTAACCACTGCGCCACCAGGGAAGTCCCAAGGTCGAGCATTCTTTAACAGCCATATTTTCCAAAAAGCAAGGAATCTTTGTCACTAGCATTCATCTTTCCCACCTGAGATTACCACACGTGGGACCAGAACTTGATGGTCCCAGGGAAGCCCCAGTATGTGATCTCATTCCCCCACCTGCTCTCACTCTCCCCCTCGGCCTTTGGTCATAAGTCACTGGCCACAAGGATATGAGAAAAGACCATAGTGGATCCAAATAAATTAGAACAGATGCATCGCGTATACGTGTTTCCATGCTGAGATGGTAAGAGGCTTAACTCTAAGACAACAATTGCGGTTTACAATTGGAAAGCAATTCTGCTCGAAACATATTCACTGTGTGTCTTGCCTGTCCCCAGGACTGTGTCAGGGGTCAGGGGTATGGAGACACAGTCCCTGGCTTCAGGAATTCAGCGTCTAGGCAGGCAGACTCCTGACGGTGTGAAGTGTGAAAGAAGCAGCTGCAGCAGGACCAGATGCCTTCCTGGAGGAGGAAGCGCTCCAGCGGGCTTCTGCTTTCGACAGAAGGTAGGAGCCACTTAGACTGAGAAATAGAGGACGATGGGTCCTAACTAAGGGAGGGCACCATGGGGTCTCAGAAGTGCTGAAGCACATAAGCTTCAAGAATTTCTGAACAGCTAAAGAGCCTATGAGGAGGATGAATGGGAGAGGAAGGCAGGGGGCCAGCAGGGCAAGTCTGGGAGGGGCCCTAAAAGCTCAGGCACCGAATAGCACCCACTGAGGTATTAGAATATTGAAAACAACAGTGAGCCTTTGAGAGGCTTCTCCACTGGAGTCCTCGCTTGGATTTGAGTTTCCCAAGGTCCCGCCAGCAGCCAGGAGGAAGTGAGGCTCCAGATGGGCAGGGAGCAAAAACTGGCAGGTCAGTGGTGAGGCTGCAGGGGGTTAACATAACAACCCGGCAGACCTGGGCGTCCTCCACCCCGTTTCTAACCAACCCCTCACCCCACCCCAGGCATCATGTATCTATCTGTTCTCTGTCCCTATAGCTTTGCCTTTCCCAGAAAGTCATGTGGATGGCATGGCAGAGTCAGGGGATGTTTGCACTGGCTTCTTTTGCTCAGCACAATGCACCTGAGATGCGTCCATGCTGTTGCCTGTAGCAACAGTTCCTTCCTTTTCACTGCTGAGTAGTACTCCATGGCGTGGATATAACACCGTTTATTTATTCATTCCCCAGCTGAAGGGCATTTTTTGGGCACTATAAGTAAAGTGACTATAAATAGTCACATACAGGTTTTATGTGAACATAGCTTGGGCAAATACCTAGGAGTAGGATTGCCAGGTTGCATCGTAAATTCCTGTTTAATTTTATAAAAAAATAAATGCCAAGCTCTTTTCTAAAGTAGCTGTGCTATTTTACATTTCTGCTAAAAATGTGTGACAGTTCCAGTAGCTCTGCAACCTCGCCAGCACTTGGAATTGTCAGTTCATTTTTGGTTTTAGGCAAAGTAATAAGGATGTAGCTGTGTCTGACTGTGGTTTTAATTTGCATTTTCCTGATGATAGATGATCTTGGGTACGGAGAACGTTTTGACGGAAAATGGGTTTGGCACGTAATGGGTGTTTGGTAAAAATCCACTGCGGGAACAAATCAATGTCACCATCACCATCCTCTTCAGCACCATCACTTCTGCAAGAAGAGATGAGAGCTTGAACAAAAGCGGCGACAGGTGTGTAGAAGAAATATCAACATGAAAGAGAAAGAGGTCACAGGCCTGCGTGACTGAGCATGGGGAGACGGAGATTGGGTCTCACGTGTCTGACTCGGGCGCTTGGCCGACATGGTACCCGTCTGTGAGGCACGGACCCGGGGAGAGAAGTGGGGCGAGGAGAAAGACACCAGCTCCAGCCGTGGATGTGGGGAGCCTCCGGGCCGCGGGGCCCGTCAGCGGGCGCATCCTGGAGGCCGGCAGAGTGGCTTCGTCTGGTTCATGTCTGGGCTCCCAGGGCCTCACCGGAGCCCCACGTGGATGACGGGTGTAGACGGGGGTTCCGAGCGTGTCCTGTGGGGTAGACATCTTATTTCACTTCTCACAGCATCCCCGAAATACAAGCCACAGACAGGGCTGTGCCGGTCGGAAGACGGACTTTCCCAAGTTCGAGGTGTTCACTACTCATTTGCTGGGACGTGAACCCATACTTGCTAAGGGCCATTTTTGGCATTTCTGCAAATTAGGAAAAAAAATGCCAAATGGAAACAGGTGCCCCTTCTGGACAGACGCCCCTTCCTCTGGCTGATGGGCCCGGAGCCAGCTCCCCTGGTTTGCCAGGTCTCGGAGGCCAGGCTGGACTTCAGCCACCCCCCTCACCCCCAGGGCCCCTACGCAGGGCACGAGCGCACCTGAGACCTCGCCTCCTCAACTACAGCCTGAGGTTTCTGATCTCGCTGGTCAGCAAAAGTGAGCCTGCTGAGCAGAGCCAAGCCACGCTCACATATGAATACAGTCAGTAACTTACACAGAAGGAAGCTTCAACTTACAAACTTCCCCTGGTATAAATATATCAACTCTACGGTTGCCTCACTTTTGAGTGTTTTGTGATCATTATCGATTTCATAGTGCCTTTCAAGTGCAAAAATAACCGGCAGGTTGAAGATGGTGCTGCAAAGGGGCAAGTGGGCACAATGAAATGAAATGTAGATTTACACTGATGGGTGGGCATTCCTTGCTTATAAATATTCCATTGGATTTGCATACTAAAGCATCCATAAACTGAGGAAGCGGCTTTTGCACATGCCTATAAAAACCGGTATGATTAGGGCACCTCTCTAACACATCTGCATGGAAACTTAAACTTTATCAAAGGGCAGAGGACCTGGTCAGACGCTCATTTCCCTTCTTGCTTCCCCTTGTCGAGGACAAGGCAGGTAACAGAAGCTGGGGAGATGTGGGTGTGCAGGTAGGTGGCTGGGGAGGAGATTAAACACAGGTGTGCCCCAGTCAGAAGGCTCTCAGCTCCCCACACCAGGGAACCCTGACCCAAGGGAGAATGGGTCAAAAGCACAAATTCCCAAGTGCTGGGAATTCAGCAGAGAACGTGTCCCGGGTTTGAGATGCCAACAGTTCCTGTTTTAAAGCCCATGTGTGTGCAGCAAAGGAAGAGGAAATGATAAAGTAATAAGAGCTAATTTAACCCCATTTCACAGATGAGGAAACTGAGGCACAAAGCTGGTTACTGGAGGAACCCATATTCAAACCAGGCAGGTGTGCCAGCGTCCATGCGATACCCACGGCACCACCTGCCCCTCGAGAGGAGGCACCCGTGTCCACATGCGAACACCTGCTCACATACACCTTGGTGGGCTTGTGTAAAATCACACACCTGAGGAAGCTGGAAATGTCTGTGAAGACCAAATCCCGGCCCCTCGCTGTGCACTGCAGAAAGGAGAAAAATCTCCATTTCGTCTGCTGCATGGAAGACACCTGTGATGCTGGACATCAAAGATGGCCCTTCCGCCAAGCAGAGCAGTCAGGGAATAAAACCAGGGCCGGCCCCCGTCAGACGGAGCGGACACAAGTGCGAATTCCAACGGCCTCTGTGACAAAGGGAAATGAGCCCCCCCACGGCTGGCCTCCTGCTCTCCAACCAGGGCCGTGGCGGTGTGAGGGGAAGGCACCGAGCGCGGCTGGGGTCCACGCTGGCCCTTCCCGTGGCCCCGCTGCCCCCTCTCCATCGGGGTGTCTTGACTGTCCCAACCTCCGTGACACAAGAAGGGACGGGCCAGGCTTTTTAAATACAGAATCTCAGTGCTGTACACCTGCAACCGACACAACAGTCTAAGTCACCTCTACCCCCCTAAAACAGTAAGTCAACAAGCGAATAAATACAGCACAGCAGGTGGGCCTCTTTCCTGAATACAGAAAAATAAAAGTTTCATCAGCAAGAGGCCTTTCCTGGCAAACACAGAGCCTGTAGATGGCCGGGCGTGATCCAGCGGCCTGGGCTTCAGTGCTTTGTGCTGATCTGATGGTCGGGCCTCCTGGCTGCCCTCCCTACGCCTGATTGTCAGCTGCTCCTCAGCAGAGATGACCGTTCCCTCGGGAGCTTGACACGCCGGCAGGAACTCCACGCACCTCATGTTTAAAGGCTTCAAGCTCTTCCAGGGTCCAGACACAGCTGATCACCCTGACATGAGGGGGAGGGGTCCAAGCCTCCACAATGGCCCTGCATCTCACCCTCACGCACAACCATTGGGCCCAGGTGAGGTGCCCAGGTGGGGCCTGTGGGCAGGAACTCCTCCCCCAACCCGCTCCCTCCCGGGTCACTATGCAGCCAGCAGTGCAGGGCTGTGTCAAGAAGCATCTCAGCAGGAAGAGCTGTACGGTCTGAAGGCTGGGGGCCCGGGACTATGGGCGTGTCTGGCGAGAGCTCCCTTCTGGTCGGTGTGCATCATTAGAAATTAACCCTATCCCCAAGGGCCCTGCCCATCCCAACTTCCTGCATCCTATCGGAATGCGAGCAAAGCCAGCCTGCTGTTAGGACACACTCAAATCTCCACAGCCCTCGAGTGGCAAAGGGTATAATTCCCACTTCTGTCAAAATGCCGGACGAGTGGGGCAGGGCCTGGCTGTCTGTGATTTCCCACGCAGCCACTGCCCTCGGATGAGGTACCCCACATGGGGAAAGGGAGGAGGGGGGACAGGGACTTCTGAGTGGGCAGGTCACCACCCTGGTACTAACCAAATTGACCCATCTGGTCCTCGGCCCCCAGACAGGATCCTCCATCACAAGAGCTACAAAACATCTGAGGGACCGGCACAATTCGTAGCAATCTCCAGGAATGGAGAGCCCTTGGTAGCCCATGTCCATAGTTTCTCAAAGGGCGTCCTGACACCCATTCCCTTTGAGTAGGAGCTGTAGCCACCCAGATGGTCTGCTTTCTAACATTTACAGACCCACTCAACCCCGGGTACGGAGTGAACGAGAAGCAGCTTGACTTTCGTCCCAGAGGGCTGGCGATTTAGGAACGCGACAGCTGGCTTGTGTTCAGGATAGGCTTTCTTTACCTCTCAGCAGCTCCCCACCCCTAAGCCGACATGTGGGACAGTTTATGGCATGTCAACTCATTTAATACTGCCGTAAAGAAACCCATGAAATGCTGATGCTCCAATAAAGCCCTGACAACTCATATCTAAAACTCCTTTATTTCTTCCAGATGCCACATCAAACGTGAAATCAACCAACCTCTCAGAAGGCCAAGCCCTGCACTGCCTTTTCTCCAGGAAAAGGTCATGTCCCACTCAACAATGGATGTGCAGAGAGATGAAGGATGTCAAGAAACCAAAACACACTGACCAGAAACAACGTTCCATGTATGACTCTGTAGGTATGTGATGTGTGTGTTTGTTCAGTCAGGATTGGCAGGGGGTGGGGTGGCTATAGGAGGAAGAAGTGGCAAGGTTGGAGAGAGAGTTCCCGGGCACAGAGCCACGCTTCCTGGGATTCTGGGTCCCAATGACTGTCCAAAAATGTATCTCACCCGCTCCTTTTCCCCGCTTTCTGTAAAATGGATAGAAAGCTTGACAGGATGCAAGTCAGAGTCCTGCCAATCACAAGTCTACATTCTCAACTCAGCACTAAAAATTTAGGAATTTGTATTACGCGCCTGCTGCTCGAATTTCTTCCTGTCTAAGCTCTGTCTCCTCGTGGAAAAGGAAGTCTAAAGTTCACCCTTCCTTCATGTCACCCAGCTTTGACTCCAATCAGATGAAGGGGTATCTCTGCACCCAGTTTCCCACCAAGTGTCTTAAACAGCCCATGACTCAGTGCCAGCATCCTTTGGTCCCTGTCTCTCAAGATGCTTTGTGGGGATAAATAACCCTGTTAACAGAGACAAATAACAACAGGGGAAAAGATAAATGAAGAAGTACGAGGCTCAGACATGAAAGGAGATGGAAGCCAATGAGGTAGGAACACACAATAAGGTGATGGCAGGCAGCAAAAATGACCAAGAAGGTTATGATCCCAACATGGAATCACAGAATTCCAGCCCCTGCCATTAAGCTCAGAGGGGCAAGGGCACCCAAGGTTAGGACACTAGGGCCTCCCTCAGTCCTGGAACCAAGACGGTAACGTGATGGAGTGGAGCGAACAAGGGCTCTGGGGTCAGACAAGCCCACGGCTGCACCCAAGCCCTACCCCTGCCGGCGGAATGTCTAAACCCCTTCGCCGCGCCATGCTTCTAGAACCCTCGTGATGGTGTCAGGACGCTGGGGAGAGAACTGATTCTGTGCAAGTGAGCCCAGTTCCCAGATGTATGTGAGTCACGAGAATCAGAGACTTCATGAAACAGTCGTGCTGGAAGACAGAAGATACGGGGCAAGTCGCCAATCCGCCCGCTTCACCAACTCTCCCGATGCCACTCTGCCTGCTGACTTCTTCCCCGCGAGCTGACTGTCACTCTGGTTTCGCGACATCACGATGGAACCACATCTCCTGCCTCTCTTGCTCACCTCCTCGCCATCTCCTCTTCCCTTACTTTGTACACCCCATGCTTTTGTGGTGGCCCGCCTCCAGAGTGAGCTCGCCCCTAGTACTCACATCCCCATGTGGTCCTCCCCCCTTCCTGACGGAACGGGGCTGGCCTGTGCAAACCAGGAGGGTATGGCAGCCATGCCGGGGGGACTGGTCCTTTGCTCTCTCAGATCGCTCCCTCTGGGGGGATCCAGCTGCCGTGCTGTGAGGACACTCGTGAAGCAACAGTAAGGAGAGGGGGGTCCACGAGGCAAGGAATGGAGGCCTCCTATGAACAGAGTATGGGAATAAGCCGTCTTGGAAATAGATCTCTAGCCCCGATCAAGCCTTCAGATGATGACAGCCTGACTGCCATGTCCCGGAGCGACTCCAGCCACAGCCACCAGCTAAGCCACTCCAGGACTCCCGACTTGCAGAAACAGTGTGACATAATAAACGTATACTGTTTTGAACCGTTCAATTTTGGGGTAATCTGTCAAACGGACATAGAAAACAATCTCCCATTGTATGTTTCGGCCTCTGACCACCAGTCCCTGGCCATACGACACTAGGATCCCCAAGTATGTACACTTATCTCCAGGACTGATTTTTCAGGACTTGGACCATGGCCTCCATTGACTGGACACTTCTGTCCCATTCAACTTGATCATTCCATCAAGACCAAATTTCTTTCCTACAAACAGACTCACTCCAGAAGCCCTTACATTTGATGAATGCTATGCTGTATAGTTTTTTTTTGGGGGGGGCAGATTTTCAAACCAGCATCTGCTTCAACTTTTTATCATAATTTCATAAGGTAGGAAAGGAAAAACGTTAGTCCCATTTTACAGATGAGGCAATTGAGGCCCAATGCATTTAAATACTGACCTGCACAAAGATACAGCTACTTTGTGGTAGAACTAGGATTGGAAACCAGGTCTTTTTCCACTGCCTCTTCGAGAAAGACAAACCAAATATCCAGTGATCCAACCTTTAGGACTAGGCACCTAAGTAATTCAATGTGGCCTCAACTGCCACACAGTTTTGTAAAGGCAGAGCCCTCACAGACATGCCAGTAAGAAAAATGAGATGCTACCAATCACACCAGGTATCTGCTGCTCTGTAGGAAAGCACCACAAAGTTTAGCACCTTCACACAACAAGGTGTTATCATCTCTCTTGCCTCTCGGGTTTGACAGGCTCAGCTTGGAAGTTCTCGCCTGAGGTCCATCAGACTGTTGGCTGAGGCTGCAGTCATGTGAGACCTTGTCACTCGCGTGTCTGCTGCCTGGTGGGGATGCTTGGACAGCTGGAACTGATTGAGAACCTCTCTCTCCGTGCAGCCTCTCCATGTGTGGCTTTTTCTTCTTTACAGGCTGGCCATCTTAGGGGAATCAAACCTATCATGTCGGGCCTGAATTCTTCCATGTGTTCCAAGAGCAAGTCTTCTGAGAGGTTCGAGGAGAAGCTGCAAGTCTTCTCCTGGTGTGACCTCAGGAGTCCCAGGAGGTCACTTCGAGCACATCCTATCAGTTAATAAGCAAGTCACTAAGGCCAGTACAAGCTCAAGGGAGTATGGAAGCAGACTCCGCCTCAAGGCCCGCCTAAAGGCAGGCACACAGGAAAGGAAGGCGGTGGCGAGGTGCCCGTCGGCGTCTCTGCCGCTAACAATCACAGTCCCGCCTCGGGCCCCAATATTTCGGCCCTCCTTCATGAAAAACATACTCGCCCCTCCCAAGGCCAATAAACTCTTATCCCACTGCAGAAACAGCTCACAACCCAGCATCTTAACATCTAAGTTAGGTTCAGGTACAAAGGAGCCTCCTTTGGAACAGCCCCTTGAGTGCATTTTCTTTTGATCTGACTCCTATGAAATAAATAGTGTTCTGCCCACCGACCCACCCAGCCCTGACATGTACCCGTGAGACAGGCATGGGATAACTGCAACATACCCTATTGCTCCGATGGAAGAGAAGAAAGTGGTACATAGCAGTCGCCGTTTCACAGCAATTCTGAAATGCTGTTGGGCACATGTTGCTAGTTCCTTGGTTAGGGCCCAGCCCTGGACCCACAAAATGATTCTCATTCTTTCCTCGGGGCTTTTGGTTCATACCTTGAATCTTCTTTTCTTTCCATAAGAAATGGTCCTAGTTTTACACTGAAGCCTCTTCATCTTCCTCCTGCTCATAGAAGAACGACAGAGTCTAAAGAACTTTTCTGTACTGTCGCTGTTCCTATTAGTCCCAGCTGACATAATTCCTTTAAAAAATCTGTAGTCTTCCTGTATATCAAATTATAAGCCATTCACTGATGCAAAAGCCATAGCCCCTTTTTCTTTCTGAGGTGGTCCCTTTTCTCTTTCCTCCATTGGCCTCACAGCCCAGATACTGTGGAATGGCTCTTAAGGTCCTCAGATGCCTTTTGTCTGGTTTAAAGGGTCTACAAGGTAGTCCCTTCAGATTTTTTCTGGCAAATCTAGTCTAAGAGACACAGATTTCATATTCTTAGAAGCCTTACTGGTATGCATGCCCTTAACTCTTCATGAAGTCTCAACAAAAGGTCTTATAGCTTTGAGACTTTTACTCTGAAGCCATAATTTATTCATAATGCCCTAGATTTTAGTCTCTTCCCCGAGGGCACTTCTAGTTTGAGAAGCTTTTGCTGGGAGAGACTGAGGATGAGAAATAATTGTATTTTTGAACCTAGGAAGCCAGGGTTCATTTCCATTTCTTAGAAATTCTGCTTGAAACTACATGGTTCCTTCTTCAGCTCCTCTCCACTCATACCTTATAAACAGGCAGCTAGAAGCAGCCAGTTGGCACCTTTTACATTCTGCCTGCAAATCTCTCTGGCCAGATCCATGAGTTCACTGGGTAGTCTTTCTCTCTTCCACATTATCGCAGCTGATGGTGCCATCAAAATTTCTACCATATATGTAATACGTATATAAAACAAGTGCTCCTTTTGTTCTAACCTCCAGCAACATTTTCTTCTCTGTCTTTCAAGCCCTCACCAATGGTCTCATTGAAGTCTTTCCAATTTTTGCTGACAGAATTTTTGTGGCTATTCCAACTTCCACCTCAGTCACTTGTCCAAAAGCAAATGCCACATTCTTTCAGCTTATGTTACAGCAGCACCTCACTTCTAGGTACCAAATTCTGTTCCAGTTATCAACTTCTGCATTATAAACTACCCGACTTCAAGACTTACCATAAAGCTACAGTCATTAGGGCAATGTGGTAAAAACTAGAAAACTCCTAGAACATAACATAGGAGAAAACCTAGATGACTTTGGGTATGGTGATGACTTTTTAGAAACAACACTGAAGTCATGATTCGTGAAAGAAATCATTGATAAGCTGGACTTCCCTAAAATTAAACACCCCTGCTCTGCAAAGGACACTGTCAAAAAGAGAAGATAAACCACAGACAGGAGCAAATATTTCCAAAAGACACCTCTGATGTCAGAAATATACAAAGAACCCTTAAAACCCAACAGTAAAACAGCAAACACCCAGATTTAAAAACGAGCCAAAGACCTTAACAGACACCTCACCGAATGAGACATACAGATAACAAATAAGCGTATGAAAAGATGCTCCATGTGGTATGGTATCAGAGAAATACAAATTTTAAAAGCTATGAGATACCACTACACACTTATTAGAATGGCCAAAATCCAGAACACTGACAACACCAAATGCTGACGAGGACGTGGAGCAGCAGGAACTCTCATTTATTGCTGGTGGGAATGCAAAGTGGTACGAACACTTTGGAAGACCGTTTGCAGGTTTCTTACGAAACCAAACATACTCACACCATGTGATCCAGCAGTCACGCTCCTCAGTATTTACCCACAGGAGGTGAAAATTATAGCCACACAAAAACTTGCAATGGATGTTTATAGCAGCTTTATTCAAAACTGCCGAAACTAAGAAGCAACTAGATGCCCTTCAGTGGGTGAGTGAAGAAGTAAACTACAGTGCATCCAGACAATGGACTGTCATTCAGCACTAAAATGAAATGAGCTATAAAGCCATGAAAAGACAGGGAGGAACCTTAAATGCTATTACTAAGTGGAAGAGGTCGGTCTGAAAAGTCTACATACTGTGTGATTCCAACGATATGGCATTCTAGAAGAGGCAAAACTAAGGAATCAATAAGTAGATTAATGATCGCCAGGAGTCTGGGGAGGGAAAGGGATGACTAGGTGGAGCACAGAGAATTTTCAGGGCTATGAAAATAATACCATGAAGAAGAATGATACCATAGTGATCCATGTTATTACACATTTATCCAAACATTTATCCATTATACGTTTGTCCAAACGTATAGAACATACAACACCAAGACATAACTATATAGACTTGCAGTGACTATGATGCGCCAATGTCTGCTCATCAGTGTGACAAATACTCCATGTGGTGGGGATGCTGACAATGGGGGAGGCTGTGCATGTGTGGGGCAGGGCGTGTATGGGAATCTCTGCACCTTCCCCTCAAAAGTAAAGTTTATAAACAATTATCCCACAGTTCAGTGACTTAATATACTCTTCTCGTTCACGGTCTGAGAGTGTGTGTGGATTCACCTGTGTAGCTGTCGTGGGTGAACCTCTCAGAGGGCGATGGAGCCATGTCAGCCTCTCCTCACTCTGTCCTTAGCACAGAGGACCGGAATCCCTAAGGTTCACTGGGCACTGTTCTCCCTCTGCTCAGCTTCTCCACACGGCTCTATGGGCCCTCCTCAGACCGTGGTGGTCTCGGGGTAACCAGGTCTTACCTGACAGGTGGCTACTTCCCGCAGAGGGAACACAGGTCCGGATGAACCACCACACCGCAGTCCACACTCTCTCAGTCCACGTCACCCTTAGTGTCACGGTGTCCTTTTCACAATGTCCCATGCCAACACCAACAATACAAAACAAAGGGGAAACCCCATGATTCATTTATTAACTAGTTACCAGCAAGACAAATGGATAAGTTATTTCCTAATAACTTTGCTGTTTAAAAAAAACTTAAACAGAAAGGCAATATACTTTTATTTCATTCTTACTAATGGCACACACACACACACACACCCCTGGGGCACCACACAACTTCTCAAACCTTGAACCAGATCAGAATCAGATTGGATGTAACCACATGCATTACCACGTGCATTCATGTCACAATGATTTGGATACAATACTTGTGGTTTTTTAATCATGTAAACACCAAAAACCAAGGCTTGCAAGGATACGAAATCACCAAAATGAATGGAACGTGCTATTGAAACTGAACTATCTTGAACCAGGAGTTTTGACAGCATCTAATAGATGTCCAAGTACTTTCCTCCGAAATTTCAAATAAACTGCAGTGTCTCCAGCTGCAGCACCCCAGGGTGCCTCAGTTCAGAGTTTGGGAACCACTGTGACACACCAATCAAATCCTAAAACTAGATGGGGAATTTGAGGAAACCGTTTTCACTGAATGCCACCTTTAACTTCCCCTCCGTATCTACCCGATAGATGGCCAGGCAAACAAGGACTCTAGATTTGGCTCTGCTTGGGCCAGCATAAGTAAGACACGCAAGCAGAATCGGGGTAAAGTGTGGGTCCATAGGAGTAATTCTAAAACACGCTAAAGAAGTCACTATTTACTTGCAGGCCGTTTAGTGTAAGTGCTTGCATCTTTGAATTTCTATACCCATAATTTGCAACACTTTGCTTAGAAATCTCCTCAGTGAAACATCTAAGTTCATCAATTACAATATCTACTTCCTACAAAAACACTAGAAAACAATTTGGCCCAAGGTCTTTGACACTTTATAATATGGATCACCCTTCCTCCAATTCCCAGTGCCAAGTTCCTCATTTCCTTCTGAGACATCACCAGAATCGCCTTTCAGGTCCCACATCCCTCTGATAGCCTCTTCAGGGCAATCTTGGTTTTCTCTAAGTTTGTGCCTCAAAACTTGCCCAGCCTCTACCCATCACCCAGTCCCAAGGCCACTTCCTCACTTTCAGGTGTTCGTTGCAGCAGCACCCCATTTGTAGGGACCAAAATCTGTCTTAGTTTCCTACTGCTACTGTAACAAAATCACCACAGACCAGGTGCCTTCAACAACAGAAGTTTATTTCCTCATGGTTCTGGAGGCTGGAAGTCCAAGATCAAGGTGCTGGCGGGTTGTGTTTCTCCTGAGGCCTCTCAGTGTGGCTCACATGTGGCCACCTTTCCTCTGTGCCTACACCCTTCTGGGGTCTCGTCCTCTTCTTACAGGGACACCAGCCCTGTGGGAATCAGGTGCCCCCTTGTGACATCATTTAAACCTAATTAACTCTGTAAAGGCAGTATCTCCAAATGCAGTCACTTAGAGGTTTGAGACTTCAACATATGGAATTCAGGGAGAAGCAATTCAGTCCACAACAGAAATATATTGGGGGTGGGGATGCCCTGTGTCATTTCCTTAAGAGATTTTTCTTTTGAAGCAGAGGCTCTTAAATTTTCATATATTGCCTTCTGAGGGTCCTTGAACTCCAGAAATTGCATGCAAAAATATCATGTGTATGAACTTTTCCAGAAAGGGGGTCTATAGTCACTGTTCTAAATGCTGTATGCACCATGGAAAGATTTTTAAAAGATGCCAAGTCCCCTACACAGAGGCTCTAATTTAATCCCTGCTGGGTGAGTGTCAGGAATGTATATTTTGTAACCTTCTCCATTTGATTCCATTGTGCAGTCAGGACTAGGAATCACTGGTCTGATTGACTGACTGACTGATCGACTGGAATGATAAATGATCTTAGTTTATGCACAGTACTTTCACATTTCTCAAATTTTACACAATAATCATGTTGCTTTATAATCAGAAAAAAATTTTTAAGGAAGAAAACAATTTACTGTCTTTAATCCTTAAAACATAACGAAAGTCCTAAAACAGCCTGGCCGAAAGGTTACACCATCATGTCTTACTTTCCTCCCCTTCTCTTAGACTTCCTACTTAAATTGTGGTCTGAAGACCAGCACCATCTGCATTACCTGGAAACTTATTAGACCTGGGGAATCTCAACTCACGCATGCAGACCTGCAGAATCTACAGAACCTGCAGTTAGGAAGGTCCACAGGTGATTTGCATGGTATGCCAATTAAAGTTTGAGAAGCACCTGTTTATAGTCTTCCCCACATCATGAAAGAGGACAGGAACCACAAAATTTTCAAAACCACTGAGGACATTTTGTTCAGTATGTGATATTAGGAGAGTTTACACAGCAGTCCTAGTGCCTTTGTTTGGTGTGGGCTCTGCGCTATTTTAGAGACAAAGTCATGTCAGGACCAACTGCAAACAATTAATCCGTAAAGTAACAGCACAGGGAATTACACCCTGGCACAACCCACAGATGACCTGTTATTCATTACTGCAGCCACTGTAGATAATGGCTCAATGATCAGATGCAGTTGGTCTACATAGCATTCACCTTAAAACATCCCAACAGCCCTTAGTAATGAAGACAGTACCTGGGTTGTGTAAATACTGAAAAAATGAAAAGAGAGAACGGTCTGGAGAGAAGGCGGGAGAAATGGGAGGGGAAGAGAACCATGGTATTTCACTTTCCTAAACACGAGAATCTCAATCCTAATCCCCCAGACTTCCGGGTCCTAATCCTCGACGTCCACCAAGGATCTCCCGCTATCCCAATGGTTACTCTGAATAAATAAGGATGTGACTAGATCAGGAATGAAAAGCAGGAACAAGAAGAAACTCCTGTGAAGGATAAGCTACCTGATAAATGCTCTGGGTAAGTTACCAGATGAATTACACTGGATAAATTACTCTGTAATGATAATAATATTCATACAATTTTCTGCCTTTTAAAAAATTATTTTTTTTTTTTCCGGTACGCGGGCCTGTCCCTGTTGTGGCCTCTCCCGTCGCGGAGCACAGGCTCCAGACGCGTAGGCTCAGTGGCCACGGCTCACGGGCCCAGCTGCTCTGCGGCACGTGGGATCTTCCCGGACCGGGGCACGAACCCTCGTCCCCTGCATGGGCAGGCGGACTCTCAACCGCTGCGCCACCGGGGAGGCCCCTAAAAAATTAATTTTTAAACTTAGTTCATCCACTAAGTCACCAAACTTGGATGTGTATTTTTAACTACTATGAAATGTTTGTATGGAAGTAAAGGTAGAGTGGCTTTAGTTGAGTTTTATATATTTGCAAAAGTCAAGAAACATTTACCCATCCTGGCTGTCTTCTGCACCCAGTCACTCCTTCAGAGGTATCTCGTTCATTCTTTCTATTTATCTACCATGCTCATCACCACCCATGGACATGGGTCCTAGACGAGCAGTCGAGGGCTCTTGGAAGTTATCTGAACCTACCTTTGCCTTTCAGAGCTTGTAATCGAGCAGAAATGCCAGATGGACCAGAAACGATACTAAATAAATAAATGAACAGCTTTAACAGCTGAATATGTAGACAATACAGTCCTATGAATATCAAAGATTTTCTTTCATCATGAACTTTACAAAATATCACCATTAAGATTCTCACCTTAGGGGTGTTCATCTCTGACTACCAATACAGTCACTAAACACGAATTTTGAAATCAAACATGCCTTTTCATAAAGCCATAGAAAATATTTGAGCTAATTCACTCCCATCAGTATTTGAACAAGAACAACATGTATCTATCCAACAACCATCTATTGAGTATATAACATGAGCCAATAAGTATATTAAACTTTGTATGTTTCACCTTTTTACATTCTTTTATTTTCCCTCTTTCTGTGATCTTACATTTGAGGCACTTCTCTTACAGTAGCATATATCCCATCTGGCAATTTTAGTATTTCACTTGCAATATTTAGTCCACTGACATTGAATGTAATTACTGAAAGATGTAAATTACTATCTATTAGATTTATTTCTCTTTTTTAGTGAAGTACAGTTGATTTACAATATTGAGCCAGGTTCAGTTCAGCAAAGTAATTCAGTTATATCCTTTCAGATTATATTCATTATAAGTTATTACAAGTTACTAAATATAGTTCCCTATGCTATGCAGCAAATCACTGTAGATTATTATTTATTTCTATTTGACAGAACTATTTATGTTCTTTTCTCTCCTTTCTTGCCTTTTTCTTTTTAATTAATATTTGATTATTTGGTTAATTTTCTTTCTGTTATTTTGCCTTTCCCCTCTATTAGCTTATTAGTTATCCTTCTTTTGGAAGTTATCCTAGAGGTCACCACATACATCTTTAACTCCATTCCGATGGAAATTATTAGCGCTAGCACTTTTCTTCAATGCTAGAACCCTAGAATGTCTTAAATCTATTATCTCCCCTCTCAAATTTTGTGTTTTAATTGATATGTATTTTAATTCTACATTTATTTTAAACCCCACAAGACAAAATATTATTACTGTTGTCTTGTACCGGTAATATTTATTTATATTTACCCACACATTAATGCTTTATATTATCATATTCTTTATTCTTGCCCTCACTGTCTTATATCTGGGGTTATTTGTCATCTGTGTGAAGAAACCCTTTTAGTAATTTTTTTAGTGAACCTTTGCTGGTTACAAATTCTCTCAGATTTTGTTTGTTAATGTATTATGGTTTTTTTTTTTTTTTTTACATTTGGTAGTGTATATATGGAACTTTATTTTTATTTATTTATCCACTTTTGGCTGCGTTGGGTCTTTGCTGCTGCGTGGGCTTTCTTTAGTTGCGGCGAGCGGGGGCTACTCTTCGTTGCGGCGCGTGGGCTTCTCCTTGCAGTGGCTTCTCTTGTTGTGGAGCACAGGCTCTAGGCGTGCGGGCTTCAGTAGTTGTGGCACGCAGTCTCAGCAGCTGCGGCTCGCGGGCTCTAGAACGCAGGCTCAGCGGTTGTGGCACACGGGCTTAGCTGCTCCGTGGCATCTGCGATCTTCCCGGACCAGGGCTCGAACCCGTGCCCCCTGAATTGGCAGGCAGATTCGTAACCACTGCGCCACCAAGGAAGCCCTGTTTATTAATGTTTTTATTTAATTTTTGAAGAATAATTTTGCTAGATACATCATTCTAGGTTGACAGGGTTATTTGGGGGGTTTGTTTGTTATTTTGGAATATTAATGATCTTTTATTGTTTTCTGTCTCCCCTTGTTTCTGTTGAAAAAGTCAGATGTTTGTCTTCTTGTTGCTCCTTTAAAGGTGGTGTCGGGCTTCCCTGGTGGCGCAGTGGTTGAGAGTCTGCCTGCCGACACAGCGGACACGGGTTCGTGCCCAAGACAGGGAAGATCCCACATGCTGCGGAGCGGCTGGGCCCGTGAGCCATGGCCACTGAGCCTGCGCGTCCGGAGCCTGTGCTCCGCAACGGGAGAGGCCACAACAGCGAGAGGCCCGCGTACCGCAAAAAAATAAATAAATAAATAAATAAAATAAAGGTGATGTCTATTTTTCCTTTGCTCTTAAAATTTTCATTTTGTCTTTAACTTTCTATAGATTTACTGTGTTAAGCCTAGGTTTCTTTATATTTATCCTGTTCAGAGATTCTTGAATTTGTGATTTGCTGCCTTTCATCAGTTTGGAAAAATCATCAAATATTCAAATAATTTTCTAACCCATCCTAGTTCTCTTCTACTACTTCTGGAATTACAAGTGCATTATTTATTTTATTATTTTTTTTTTTTTTGCGGTACACGGGCCTCTCACTGTGGTGGCCTCTCCCGTGGCGGAGCACAGGCTCCGGACGCGCAGGCTCAGCGGCCATGGCTCACGGGCCCAGCCGCTTTGCGGCGTGTGGGATCTTCCCGGACCGGGGCACGAACCCGCGTCCCCTGCATCGGCAGGCAGACTCTCAACCACTGCGCCACCAGGGAAGCCCCAAGTACATTATTTTAGCTTCACTGTGTCTGATGCGTACATTAACCTCTTTTCTGGATTTTCATATTTTTTCCCCTCTGTGCTTCAGTCTGGATGTTTTCTATTGACCTGTATTCTTTTCTTCTGCTTAAATCTAATGTTAAACCTACCTACTGAATTCTTAATTTCAGCAATTGTACTTTTCAGTTCTAGAATTCACATTTTTTTTAGTTATTTTATATTATAGATTGTCATTTTAAAATAGTATGAAATTCACAATAAGTTGCAAGAATTATACAGAGTTCCCATACACCTGATAATAATGCCTTACATTACCAAATACATTATCAAAACCAGACAAAGATACTGTTTAAAATTAAATTCCAAGTTCTCTATTGAAATTTTACTTTTGTTCCTCTTTTCTTCTATTTTCCTGAATATTTTAATCATAATTATTGTAAAGTTCTTGTCTGATAAAGACCTAGAGGTGACTTGAATATTGGAATTTCCTATTATCTGTTGTTGCGTTTTCTCCTCTTGGCTTTCAGCCCTGTTTCTTGGCATGCCTGACGATACTTTACTGACTGTATGACACCAAAAGTAATAATTTGTAGCAGCTCTAAATGATGTCATACTCTTCCTGAGAGGGCTAACCCTTTCCTCTGCTCAGGCAGAGTGTGGATCTGGACCCTAACACATCCCTTTAAGGAGGGGTTACAGTTTGGGTGAGGCTCTATCCACCTCTGGTTGTTCTTTGGAGGCTCCAGTTGAGAGCCTGGGATTTTCACCAGGTACTAGTAGCACTGGTACACCTTGAACTCTAATTCTTGTCTCCTTTATATTATAAGATTATCAAAGGCTGTGTTCTGTTTTTCAAAGGCTTTATGCTAAGGTTTCATGGTCTCCTGAAATCTGAGATTTTGGCCTATGTCTTGAGCAAAAACTGGCCAAGTTTTAGGCTCAATTCTCCAGATTTCCTTTCTGATTCAGGCCCTTCAAATGTCTAATTTTTGTCTCTCCAGCCCCAGAAGACTTGCCAAAACCTCTTCTTGTTTCTGTGCATCTCAGCAGTGGTCCTCTGCCTGAGACCTGCATCTGAATCCTCAGTCCCTTGTTTTAAGCCCAGAATCAGCAAATACCCCAAGGGAAAAAGAGCTGCTGAATGCACCCCTGAGGTTTCCCGTTTGAGGTATTTAGGACCTCCAGTCCTAGATGCCTTGGTACATTTCTGATGTGTTCAAATAGATGTTTTTCACTTGACATTTTTACTTGTTCTCAGAGAGAGCGCTGGTCTACCTCCACATAACCTATTAATCCAGAGGATCCGGAAATCCAGAATTGCCTCCCTCTAGATGTTACATTTTGATGGGTGTTGGGAAGAAAAAGGCAGATGATAAACAACCAACAAAAATTAAAGAAGATAATTTCAGAGGACGATAAAGGCTCTGAAGGAAATAAACAAGATGGAGTGAACATTACATCTTCCATCTGAGGGAAGTACATCCTACAAGGTGCCCTGACGTGTTGTTATGGGCTGAATGTTTGTGTCTCCCCAAAATCCAAACCTAGTTCCCAGTGTGATGGTGTTTGGAGGTGGGGCCTTTGGGGGGTGATTAGGGCACCAGTGGGATTAGTGCTCTCATGAGAGAGACCCCAGAGAGCTCCCACACCCCTTCCTCCATGTGAGGACACAGGAGGAAGACAGCTATGACCCAGGAAGCAGGTCCTCATCAGACCCTGAATCTGCCGGACCTTGATCTTGGACTTCCAGCCTCCAAAACTATGAGAAATAAATTTGTGTTGTTTATAAGCCACCCAGTCTATGGTATTCTGTTACAGGACCCCAAATTTACTAAGACACTGACTGAAACTCACAAAGAGAAGTTCTTACCCGCATCGTGTAGATGAGAACGTGGTAATCTTTGGGGCACAGGTGTTCTTCACTCTCCAGCAGTCAGACCAGGCTGGGGAAACGTCGGGTAACAAGGCAGCAGGGAAACAGCACTAAATCTGGCCCACAGCCATGAGAGGTTACATGTCTCAGCATAAAGCCCCCTCACTAACCCAAATAAGAAAAGAGAGAAGGTCTTCTGAGACATCCCCATTATGTGCACTTAGAGCCTGCTAGGCAAGAGGCCGCAGGAGGGCGCTTCCCGGATCTGCCTTGAGCAGTCGAGGGAGCCCTCTGTTCCGAAGGCCACTGGGCTGCCATAACTCACGGGCCCCCTAATTCAGATGAGCTGGGGATGCTGGGCCCTGGAAATGAGCTTTCCCCGCCACCGCACTGCACTCGGCTCTCAGCCTTCCATCATTTCCAAAACGTTAAGCAGCCTGCAGCTAAAGAATCCTGCTGCTGGGTGACATCTGTAACATCTGACATCATTTAGAAGATGGGGCAAGGGTAAAGAGAGCACTTTTTTGATCGGGGACATAAACAATGCTGAGGAAGAAATTAAGTTAAAAGGCTTTTCTTTTCCTAAATGGATTTGCAGGATGTGGCTTCCCAGCTGGGCTGCTGTGAGGAGATCTAGTTCAGGGAGCGGAGGAGGTAACTCTGAGCGGGTGACACTTAGGCGTGAGGTGCTGTGCAGAGTGAGGGACACAGGAGACCCCCACTGTCAGGATGCACTGTTGACCTCAAGAGCAGGGGAGACGTGGGGCGCAGCTGCACTGTGCTCCCGGGGGCTCTGGGTGTCACAACAAACTGAAGGGGACAGACACTGGGTGTCCATCCAGGAGGGAAAGCCCCTCACCTCCAGAGATCCTCACCTAGGTCTCGCAAAGCTGCAGAGGCCCCTCTCCTGCCAAGAGCCTGCCAGACCTCCTTCTCCATACTAGGTCCGCTTGGCGGGAGTCAGGAAGCCTGCTCAGTGCGTTGTCTTCCAGCTCAGCCTCCACACAAGGACAAGTAAAAGGAATCAAGAGCCTCAGCTTCCTTCCGAAACTTACAGAACCTGCTACGAGCCCTCTGGCAAGAACAAAATGTCCCATGCCTTCTTGCCTCTGGCTCTTTGCACAGAGTGGTGCTGAGGGCAGGCATTACATGGAAACCTTCCAAGGATTTCCAGGTCTACCACAGAGGTGTTGGGATTTGGGCCTTGTAAGAGGGACTGCTTAAGAGCATCAGGACCCAACCTCCAACCCACGCCCCCAAACCAGCCTCAGCTCTGTGAATGGAGAGGCTCAACCCAGAGGAGGCGCTGGGAAAGGACAAGACATTGAAACACCTCTGAGTCCACGGTCATCTCAGCATGAGCGGATGCACACTAGGCTGAGAGTCAGAATTCCAGGATGCTGGTCCTCACAGGGCACTTAAACTTTCAGGGTTGACATGGGATGATTCCTTTTATAGATGAGGACACAATTTTGTCAGATGGCACACACCTGTGCCCTGACGCAAGGACATGAACTCTGTAAGGACTGAGAGCACATGGGTTTGATCATCGCAGTACCTCCAGTGTCTAGCAAGAACCAGCACCCAGTAGGTGCCTACTGTGTGCAGAAACTGTATCAAGTCCCATGTGGTACAGAGAGATGGACAGAGTACAGACCCAGCCAATGTGGAACATACCACCTAGCGGCGGGGGCGCAGGCACATGACAGGAAACTACAAAGCCCTGCTGTCTGTGCTTTCAGAAATCTATAGGTGAGCTGCCCAGCAGAGAACCCAGGGGAAACGACACATAATGCTGCCAGTGGCCTTTCCAATAACCTAGCACCTAGTACACCAGCATCAGCCTGGAGAATACAGTGACAGTGAATGAGATGCAGGCCCTGCCCTAAAAGAGCTTCCTATCCACTGCAAAGACCATCTGCAAAGTGGTAATTCCAGCACACTGCAGTAAATGATGCTGTGAGTACATACAGGTACATGGGAGCACATGGGAAGGGCATGACCCCCGCTACAAGGAGCGGGAAAGGTTTCCAGCGGACATGACAGAGAGATTGAAATGAAAGGTGAGTACAGTTTAGCCCAGTGAAGGAGGGATGTGGGTGGGAAAAGACATCCTGGGAAGAAGGCAGAGCAGGGCTAGAGACTGATGTGTTTACTTTCAGGGGAAGGACAGCAAGATACTTTCAAGGGGAGGGAGCCTCTGACTATAAGTCAGACTTTGTCCATAAGATGCTAAGTCGTTTGTTTGTCTAGTCTTTTTTTTTTAAGATAATAATTTCTTTTATTTCTTTATTATTTATTGGCTGTGTTGGGTCTCAGTTGTGGCACGTGTGCTCTTCAACGCAGCGCGTGAGCTTCTCTGTAGTTGTGGCATGCAGGGTTTTTTTTGTTTTTTTTTTTTTTGGCGGTACGCGGGCCTCTCACTGCTGTGGCCTCTCCCCTTGCGGAGCACAGGCTCCGGACGCACAGGCTCAGTGGCCATGGCTCACGGGCCCAGCCGCTCCACAGCACGCGGGACCCTCACGGACCGGGGCACAAACCCGTGTCCCCTGCATCGGCAGGCGGACTCTCAACCACTGCGTCACCAGGGAAGCCCGGCATGCAGGTTTTCTCTCCCTAGTTGTGGCATGTGGGCTCCAGAGCACGTGGGCTCTGTAGTTTGCGGCACATGGGCTCTCTAGTTGAGGCGTGCGAGCTCAGTAGTTGTGGCACGCGGGCTTAGCTGCCCCATGGCATGTGGGATCTTAGTTCCCCGACCAAGGATCAAACCCACGTCCCCTGCATTGGAAGGCGGATTCTTTCCCACTGGACCCACCAGGGAAGTCCCTCTCCAGGCTTGAGAACAGTCAGAACCCACTGGAAATTTTTAAACGATGGAATAAAACAATCAGGCTTTTGTTTAGATCCTCCAAACACGGGTGGAGGGAGTGAAACAGGGCCCAACTGCCAAGCGTGGCTTCCCATTTGGGGGTTGCTGGAATAATACAGACAGAAAACAATAATGCATATGAATTCCATAGCAATCATGTGATTTTTTTTTTTTTTGGTTTCTAATTCTACAATTAAAAATTTGACCAAAAATAACAATGGTCTGAGATAACATGGGAGTAGCAACGCAAAAGTAATAAGGGGTGTTAAGTGGATGCAGTTGGCAGAAACTGCTAATTGATTACGTGGAGGGGACGGAGAATAGGAAAGAGTAAAGTGGACTTGGGTTTCCGCCTTGAGCGGATGAACTGTGCCTCTGCTGCTGGAGCAGAAAAGAAGGGCCAAGCCGGAGGGTGAGACGTTGCAGGCAGGCAGCTCTGGGTCTAGAGGTCAAAGCAAGGTTTTTCCGGAAGAGGAGGAAACCAGAAAACAGCTGGAAAACTGCGTTTCCTGTGAGTCTCGTGTGACACAGTGGCTAAAATCGCTTCTCCTCTGTCACACACGTGAAGGAGGATAAAGACCAGGGAGAAACTGATGGAGCTTTGCTGCTCAAGAAGAGAGCGTCCTGGGAACGTCTGCACACCGCGCTTACAACGCCCGCGTCCCCTGTTCCGCTGCACATGTGACGGATGGAGGTAGAGGGCGCGCGGGGCGGACAACAAGCACTAGAAGAGGCTCGCACACACGGAGGACGTTCCCGCTGCCAGGACTGTCCTGGGAAGATTCCCCTGCAGACCCACCCCCGCTGCCTTCAAGGCAAAGACAGAAAGAAAAGGAGCACAGGAGAGTCTGGCAGATCCGATAAAGATGGATGGAAGGAAGCAAGACAAAGGCACCTGCCGGCACCGTGTCGGCTCCAGCCACCAGCACAAAAACAAACTCATTCATTATCCGCCAGCCCGGGCTGAAAGGCCCCAGTGCAAACACGCCCCACCCAGCTCCCAGCGAGACACACAGCACCGAGGTGCACATGCCACGGCTCCTGCTGCTGACGGAGAGCCCAGAACCATCTTCCCCAGAGGACACAGTAGGCCCTTAATAAATATGTACTGAGTACATGACTGAGCAAGGAGTGGTAACTGGAAAGAGACCCGGTTGAGCTTACTTGGTTACAAGCAAGGGAACCCACATTGAGCTGACTCCAGCAAAGGGGCATTCTGGGATAGGATATCGGGTCCTCAGGTTGGAAATACGCAAAAACCTTCAGAGGCAGCTTTAGATGTCTAAGAGGCAAGAAAGTAGGAGTGGTCCTGTGATAGAAACAGGCTGGTCTAATGCAAGCGTGTTTAAGCTCTTTCTTACTCAGCTCAAGATTCAAATCCAAGAGAAGTTAGAGGATAAAGAGCCCTTGCTTAACAGCTCTAGTGGGCTGTTGTCCACGGGAAAGAAGGGCAGTGCAGGGCTGCAAGGAAGGAGGCCGAAGCTAAGACGCCCATGGCGCTTACGAATAATGTTTTAGACACACAATTAGGGTTCCCCGATACAGGGCTGAAGCTTTGTGTAGGAGGGAGACAAGGCCAGGACGACACCAGGGTTGGTCTGAATGAACAGTTGACTCATTTCTCCCCTGGGCACATGCTGACTCTCTGTACAAAGGTCACCTGGACTTTACATCGTATAAGGGACATCAGTAGGAACGCAGACACACAGAAAACAATAGTAATTGACAAGCCACTGAAAGACAGATCAGACGATGATTCTTTAACCATCAAAAAGGTCTTGAGAGTGACTTAGTAACTGTCTTGATTAAAGATTAAGATTTTACAAAGAATTTTTTCTGTTCCTCTTTTCTAGGACTTAAAGAGAATCATCAGGTTTAAATAAAATGTGAAGAATTTAGAATCCATCGTGGGATGTGAGCATTTACAACAGGGCCTGTGTCTGATTCTTTTAAACATGTGCTGTACTCCATGGAGAGGAGCAAACCAGAAGCATGCAATTCAGACTCAGAGAAGTCAGGTCTTCCTCACTTGCGGCCCAGGTGACCCTGAATAAGTCATTTCCCTGAGCCTGGGTTTCCTGCCTGTGTACTGAGTCTAGCAACTTCAGACAACTGTTGCTTGGTTTTAAGAGGCTCCTGTATGTAAAGCACTGAAAACAATTCTGGGCGTGTAATGACTCAGTAAATGACAACTGAGATTCAGTAAATATTTGTTAATTTTGATAATGATTTTCTTAAGGCAAAAGTTCCTAGGTAATAAAATCTTTTTTTAAAATGTACAGAAACTGGTCTTTTTCTGGCATTTGAATAAAGAAAAGAACTCAGACCTTCCTGGTGTGATTTCATTGAAGTCCCACCTGAAGGCAAGGACATGAAGTAAACAGCACCTTCTGCTCCCCCCTCTCCTCGGATGCACCCACCCGGCCCAGGGAAACCAGCCTCCTGCCCCCTACCTAGAGCATCTCATAGCCTTTTCAGAAGGGAAATCAGACGGCTGGGGCTGGGTCACGTTCTGCAGCTGCTCCCCAAGTGGAGGATCTGCCAGAGTCCCCCACCTCCTTCTGTCTGACCCACTGTGGTCCCCAAACACAGGCTGCCTGTCCAGGGTCTCATGGATGCATGGCGACAGGGGGAGGCGGGTGAAACATATACGATCTGTGAAAGTGGAAGGAAACTGAAACTATAACTAAAGCAGGAGGCAAAGAACCCACATGGAAATTCTTGAGATGCCCCGCACCGTGTGGCAGAGCCCATCACTTGCTGACTTGGCGGGAGATTCATCCAACGGTGTAAGCCCGGGCTTTCCTGAAAATTCAAGAGCTTCCAGATAAGCTCTGCTTGCACACCCGCCATTCAGCATCCTGCAAGGGCCCCCCACCAGTCAAGCGTTCCTCAAGTCTTGACCTTTGGCAGCAGCAGCATCATTATCATCATCACCACCCTGTAACTCAACACCCTCAGTCAAGACTCCTACCGGGTTCTCACCCTCAGCAGCCCTCCTTCATCCTCTTCAGACAGGGGCACCCTTGAAAGAAGTGAATCACTCCACTTTCGGAAGAAACAATGTCAGCGTCTTGATGACCTGGCTGTTCTTGCAGAGCCAGAAGAGGATGAAGGGGACTCACAAAGACAGACACTGTCCACAGCAGTCAAATACGATACATGTAAGGTTCGGGAAACAGCGACTGAACGAGACCGTGAGGAAGATCCTTGACAGTCAGCGAGCAGCCGGAGAGGGAACGGAAAGGCCAGAGGTGAACCAACCACAGACCACTCGGTGAGGAGACGCCACTGCCACCCAAGGATGAGCAACTGGGCTACTTGGAGAAATAGGTATTTCCCCACAAATGCCATGTGAAATTGAAAACAAAGGGATCAGACAGGCCTTTTAAGGAATATTAGGTTTGAGTTTTAAAATTATTTGCTAACCCCCGTGATAAGCTGTAACTAATCATGTTTTTTAATATTACTGTATAACAAGCTGCTTTATCCTCTGCTTTTGGGAACCTATCACCAGGAACCAGGAACCAGGTTCAATTGCCACTTCCCTCTGAAGCCTCCCAAGGAATTCTGAAGACACTTGTAAACCTCCCACCTTTGTAATTTCTTGTTTACACCTCTTTATTCCTGTCTCTTCCACTTCACATGGCTCCCCACGCCCGTGATACCTCCACTGAACCATGCTTTCCTGGAAAATAGATGTGGGTCTTAGTCATGGTCATATTCCTCTCACACATGACAAAGTCTGCCTCAAGAAATGTTTATCCAATGGAAGAATAAACAGATTCAAAAAGCCCAGAAGCAAAGGTATTTGAGCTGTCTGTGTGGAAAAGGCTAGAAGGAGTGTGCTCCCTTCACTGCTTCAGAGCCAGTGGACCCCCAGCCCTCTGTCAACTGAAAAAAAATGCACAACTTAAAGTTGAGAGTTATGTTTTATTTGGCGGACAAAACTGACGGCTTAAGCCCAGTACAGAGCATCTCAGATAAGTCTGAGAAACTGCTCCAAAGAAGCAAGGTGGGTATCAGGATATGTAGTTTTTGCAATAAAGACCAGGTAGTTGGAACATCAAAAGATTACTGTTAATTAAACAAAACCAGTTATCTCAGGTTAAGGAATTTAGCACTTTTCTCTGTATGGGAAGATGCAAGAGTCTGGGCTCACTGAAATCATCCCTTTGATGTGCACCTCAGCCATCTGGGGCCAGTGTCCTGTGTCTTCTCATCCTGTCTCCTCAGGTGCACCATGGTGGGGTGTGTGTGTGTGTGTGTGTGTGTGTGTGTGTGTGTCTGCAGTGGCTGAGAGCTTGATGGGGGTATCATGTTCTATCCTGAGTTCCCTGAGGGCTCACCTGGGGAGGCTGTAATGTGATGGCTTCATGGCCGCAACATCCTTTGTTTACTGATACAGCAGCAACAGTTTTCATCCACACCTCCAAACAGAAGCCACTCTCCTCTGTGGGAGCCCTTTCCTGGGTCAGCTACTTTCCACGTTTAATAAGAAAACTAGGATATCTAAACTGAAGAGTCAGTTCAAATCCGATGGTCACCTGGGAATGGAGAAGCAGGGACCGCACCAATGTTGTGGTTTGATATCCTTCCCTTCAAATGAAAACATCTTCACTCCACACTGCAATCTTCCCACCTAAACTCCCCAGAAAACCAACTTTCAAGGGAAGCTCTACGAGCAACGACCCAAGGGAGATGTTTGTGAAAACACCACTGTTCCCAGCCCAGACATAAGGAAAGGGAGGCCAGGATGCTCATTCTCGACACGTTCCTCAAGAGGCTCTGATGAACACTAAATTTGAGGATCACTGCCCTAAGGATACATGACAAAGAAACAAAGAAGGAGGAAAGGAAGAGAGAGAGGAGAGGACGAGGAGGAGGAGGAGATGGAGGAGGAGGAGGAGGAGATG